>JAJPUD010007944.1:0-98219 GCA_023553655.1 Myrmecobius fasciatus | reverse complement strand
ACACACACACACACACACACACACACACACACACACACACACACACAAAAAAAAAACATCAGTTCATATCACCTGGAAGGAAGAATGGATATATCTCTGAAGCACAAGTAGGGAAAGAAACCTCGGGGTTTTCTTGACAAAGATACTGGTGTGGCTTGCCATTTCCTTCTCTGTTATATTTGGGTAAACAGTTCAAATGTCTTGCTCGAGATCACACAACTAGTAAGCATTTAAGGCCAGATTAAACTCAGGTCTTCCTGACTCCACGCTTTCAGCTCTAACCATAGAGCCATGGAAACAACGAAAGAGAATATCTTTCCTCTAATTCTACATTGTTTCTATCTCAGAAATAAATGTTTGTCAATCATATATTCCATGAAAATATATACTCTCTTCATCAGTAGTAATATGATGGGATGGCATTTCTTTACATGAATTTTTAGATAAGTACAAGGATGTTCACAGCCCTTCAAGAGAATTTTTGTGCTATATCACACTGGCATTCAATATGTAGGAAAATATATACAAAAGATAACTTCTCATAATAGAAATGGAATGAGCAAAAGGATAATGATGGTAGGAGTTATATGCAGACTGGTGGGGTCAAAAGCTTGCACTTTGTGTTTTCCAGTGTTTTTTTTTTTAATATAGACTAATGAAAGATAAAATGTAAGAAGAGATTTATGTATCCCTGAATGTCACCAGTAAACATTTGGCACAAAATTTTATTACCATTGGACAGGGAACAATCAAGTCTATTTATTCTTGTTCATGCTCTCTGCCAATATGTTAACACTTTTATTTTGTCCCCAGAATGCATCAATACATTCTTCATATTTTTCCCTTAGGATTTTACTTAAGATCTGTAACTTTAGCATAGAGAGGCAGAGATAATTGGAAATCTGTAGAATATATTCACATTTCTTCTTCTTTTGAGGGATAAAGAGTGATACATTTATAATCCTCTTGGTCAAAACTTCTTTCACTTTTGGTTGAAGGCATCATGATGCAACTTTGGATCTGGGATTAGAGACCCTGAATTCAAGTGTCACGTGAGCTACAGGTTCCTTCCCCTCTTACTTTGTCAAATTATTTTCATGGCTTTGGTCAGTTAATTTAATCTTTTTGACACTAAATTTTTTTTATCAGAAACATGATGGAGGTGGAGTAAGTGATCTTTCAAGTTCTCTCTGGCCTCAATAAACTTGAGCATAGAGTAATATCCATGGAGTGAGGGGCTTAGAATCAGGAAAACTTAAATAGAGATCCCACTTTTAACAATTAATAGGTATGTCCCCATGGACAAGTTTTTTACTGAATTATAAATTATGACAGGATAGAAGTTTTGAGTCATCTATTCTAAACCCTTTATTTTACAGATAAGGAAACTGAAGTATTCCAAACTTAAGGTTTTCTCATGAAGTCATACAATCACTTCTGTGTACTTAGATTTTTCCATCTATAAAATGGGAAGAATAAGACCAATAATGTCTGAAGAGGTCCAAATGAACTAATGCATATGCATCAATTTGCAAACTTTAAAGTATCATATAAATATTAGTTTATTATGTTTGTCATTATCATCACAATCTTTATAATTTTAGCTTTTTTAAAACATTAAAACAGGAAATTAAAACTTATTTCTTCTTCTGATGTTTTCAAAATAAAATTTGGAGTAAAAAGGACAGGGCTGTGGGTGAAACATAACCAAAAGGTATTAAAGGACCAACAATACCTTTGAAAAATTTTTAAAGCTATCTGATTATGCAATCTTACCACCACTTTCATAAGCAAAGCACTTATAACTGTGATGACTCAGTATTCTTAACATAAAAGGCAGTAGAACTCTAAATATTAAAATTCCTTCCCCCTTACATTCAGGGGTAAAAGTTAAGTGAAGCAAGATGGGTGAGGAATAGAACTAACAAAAGTTATTAATGGGTTAATTTCACATTTGGATGCCTGAAAGGTGGGCTTAATAAACACAGCGGAAAACAAATACTATGCAGGATAATGGAATATAATTTTTAAAGGTCTTTTAATTAAATAATTTTCAGAATTATGTGTATGTAAGGGACGCTTACTAGTAGCAATGTTCCTATGGTAACAATTGCTCCTGGCAACATGAAATGATCCTGGCAGGACCTGCTCTTAAGATTCCATTTTGAGTGTATCATCAGAGAGAAATGTACATATCTCTGCATACCTAACGACTTATCTCTGTTGAGAAAGTGGGAATTTCTCAAAATGACAAAAGCACGTATAAGCAGAGCAACATAAAGACAATTTAGTGTCTATATTTTTATATGCATTCCTACTTTTCACATGTCTAAGGACAATTTGGTATTTAAGTTCTGCCTTTATAATGCACCTGATGCATGCTGACATTTCTTACCAGGTCTTCCCTTTTCCACAGGAAAAATTTGATTTCTCCATATTCCTTCTGTTATTCTGTGGCTAAAATTGTCGTCATAAGTAAATGAACCTAATATTCCAAGAACTAAATCTGAGATCTATGCATTAAGTATTTTCAATTGTAAGTGATGCAAGAAGTCTAAAAGGATTTCTGGTACTCAAGTGCTTACAAGAAAAAGAACCAAAGACAAATGAATACTCCAGTAAAATCATGATATGCTCACAGATTTCCATTTGCCCCTATTTTCTCAATGCCTCAGCATTAGCTGATTGCATTTTCTCCCATTCAAAACATTTTGCCAAATGGACACATTCTGTTGCATCTATCTTAGTAAGTGACAGAATGCTTTCCGACATGTGATATCCAGAGTCATGTTCCTGGTATCTCCTGGTTGGCATGCGAAGGTTGATTTTCTTGTTTGACATTTTAAGTTTACTTAAACTCGTCAGATGTGACTTTATTTACATCTTAAATATCTCTTAGATAATAGCCATATTTTACAAGCTGTCCTTACAACAGTACACAGTGAGGTCATTTTCCCAAGTTGTGTTAAAAAGAAGGGTCTTAACTCTAATTTCTCAGTCGTCTCTTCAGAGCATTAGAAGTGAAGATTAGATTCTTACCTGGCACCAAATAGACCCTCTTTGGAATTCTGCACAAGTGTGCTGTAAAGTGAACTAGCACTGATTCCCCAGGTGCGACACTAGTCCAGCACTGACTGTTCCTTAATCACTGAACAATGGTCCTGACATTTCCTGAGGAGCTTTCCTGAGATACAAAAGTAGGCACAGCCACACAGGATTACTGCATGGTTCCTGAAACACATTTCCTCCCCGGCTTTCAGCAATTCTGTTCACGTCTCACACAAGACAGCTACTCAAGCACATTCAAGGGCATTCCCCGAGAAACAATATGCTAATTCTGTATCTGTAGCTGCTAGCTAAACTGGGTCCTGATGCACATCAGAGTACCCTGAAGAAAGAAAGCCGAGACAATGACATAGACTGTTTAACCTAATGAATTATACATCCTAATGCAATATGTGTGTGTATGTGTGTGTGTGTGTGTGTGTGTGTGTATTTAGGGTCTCCTAACATTCCACACATAATATGAGATCAATAAGCTGTTAAAAGTCACTCTAGTAACAAAGGCAATACATAATTATACATAGTAGACCTCACTTAACATTGGCAAACAAAATACTTCTAGTAGCTAGAAGTATTTTACTAAAGAAATAATTGTAGCTGAGCTGGCCCCTACTATTGAAACAACCATTACCAACTAATGGCTATATTTCTAACAGTTACATAACAAATATTTATCTGTTATTTCCATAGACATACCATAAGACATTTCTTTGACTGGGTCACCAGTCAGTGCGAATTAATCTAGTGAACATCTATTTTTCATATTTTCCAAATATATGTTGATGTGTTATATAAGTAGACCAGTGTAGGCATAGAACATTAATGAAATGAGCAAAATAAATAGCTTACCCTAGCTTAAGCCAGCTACTCTATCATATTCCCATAGTAACAAATTTCATGTACAATGTCACCCTCCCCAGTGCTAAATAATACCCTAAGATAAATTGCAAATGTATGGTATGTACAATAAGTGGTATTCTCAAAAGAAACAAAACAAATCATTTTTACTGGTGAGAAAAAGAGTTACATAATGGATCAAGAATCCACAAAAGCCATAAACATATTAAAAGATAAAAGAAAAATGTTCTACTTAAGGAAGTAAAAAAATAAAGGCTTGGTTGAACTATTTTAATCATCTGGGTATACTGGAGTGAGGAATGGTAAGGATGAAGAGATTATATATAAGCATTTTTTGAGTGAATAGAAGAAAATATATGATTTTTATATATCAAGAAAGAATATAATTTTGTACATTTATCAAAAGTTTTTGTGAAAATAAAATTTAGTATGAAGAAATCACAAATTTTATATATTATATGACATCAATTCCTCTAATAGAACATAAGTTTCTTGAGGGGAGGGATTATGTTATTATTTGCTGTTATTCTTAGCACACTATGTGCTTTTCACACAATAGGTGCTTAACCGTTGTTGGTGAATGAATATGTCATGTGATGATTATAATGTATTCTATATTGAAAAACTGACAGTATTCAGTGCATCAAATGGGGTCTTCCAGGAAGAAATCATGGAAGAAAAAGGACAAGACTTACACCAAATGAAAAGGCAAATCTATATAATGATTTTTATCATTGTGGGGGACTACCCTCATTTTGATGAAATTACAGTTCCATTAACATGCTAAAACAAATGTAAAGATGAGCAATAGAATTTTTTATGTCTCCTGACACTCTTGTGATTCTGCCTACAAGATCTCTTCTGCATGGCCAAGAAATTTATGCAGAATTGTTTGGAGTACACAGTTAGAATGATCATGGGTAAGGCATTTAACCATCTCTGAGCATGGATTTCATCATCTGGAAAATGATGAAAAAGTGTCCCTCTCATAAAGTTGTTGTGAGACTCAACTGAGATGAGATGATGGCTATAAAGCATATTAAATGTTTTTCATGTTAAATGTAAAGTATTCATTGTGTAGAAAGAAAAAAAAAAGAGAAAAATTGCTCTGTTCTTCTACAATGCTACTAGAGAAGCAATGTGGCATGATACATTGAACCTTGGATATGGTATCAGGAAGACCCATGTTCAAATACTCCATGAAAATTTAGTGGCTATATAATATTAGGCAAGTCATCTAACTCCTGTTTGACTTAATTTTCTCATCTGTCAAATGGGAAAATTAATATCACTTATCTTGTGGGGTTGTTACGAGAACTAATAGATAATAAAGCAAATCTTGCTGCAAATCTCAAACTATTATATAAACATTAGTTACTCCTCCCTTTTCTTCTTCCTCTTCCTACTAAAATATTTTATCGAAATTTTAGTGTAATTAATAGTAAGTTTAGTTTTAAAGCTTGAAAGAATTGGATTAAAGCCTTTCTTCAGACGTGTATATATTGAAAAAATCTGGACAAGTCATTTAACTTCTCAGTAAGGTGACTCTTTAAAATTATAAATTAGAGATGATGTACCAACTTGATTTGATAGGTAGAATTTCCTCATCCAGGAGATGAGGATCTTAAATCACAGATCTCTTTCTTTCTTTCTCTCTTTTCTTCCCTCTTTCCTTTCTTTCCTTCCCTTCCTTTTTTCCCTTTCTTTCCCTTCCTTCTTTCCCTCCCTTCCTTCCTTGTTTCCTTCCTTTTTTCCTCCCTTCCTTTTTTTCCTTTCTTTCCTTCCTTCCCTACCCTCCCTCCCTCTCTTCCTTCCTTCCTTCTTTCCTTCTATCTACCTATCTAACCCTTTTGGGCAAGAAAGAGAGAGAACCTTGCTATCTTTTTATAATTGGCTGAGATCATAATGACAATGATGAAATACTCTGATTTTTGCTTGCTAGCCAAATTATATGCATATTTTTCATGCCTATATTAAGCCTGGTAAAAAGGAACACAGAAAATACCATATTTATCTAGGCTGTATAGCCAAAGCTATATTGGAGTGTGGTGCTACCTGGAAATGATACTACTCCTAATTATAGGAGATGACAATGAAGGTTCTTTTTAAGCACGTGGAGAAAAAGGGTCTCAAGTATGTTTGTGTATACATGTGTGTATTCATGTATTTATATACAGACAGATACTCATACAGACATGCATATGCATACCACACATACATTTATATGCAGAAAACAAAATGATTCTTAAATATACAATTTGCATTTAGGTAAGTTCTATAGAAAGTACTGAAAAATTATACAAATATATAATCATGGAAAAATCTAGCTCCTTGCATGAACCTTAAAATTTCAAAATCTTAGTTTCAATGTATTAGACTATCTGAAAGTAAAACTCAAAAGAATAGCCGTATGATAGATAGTATGATGAAGGGTGTTGTTAGTGGTGAGAAACTGAAATATGCCTCCATGTGATTGCACAATTCTTGTAAAATAATTCTCAACAAGAGGTTGTTGCTATTATTTAGGTGTTTTTCAGTCATATCCAACCAACTCTTTGAGACCCCGTGGAACATTCTTTCCATGAAATTTTTTTGATAAAGATACTGGAATGATTCGACATTTTCTTCTCTAGTGGATTAGGGAAAAAAAGTGAAATGAACTGCCTAGTCTCATAAAGAAAGTATGTGAGATCCCATTTAAACTCAAATTCCAGGTCCAGCACTCTATCCATTGGTTATTTAGCTGCCTCAATGACAGATTTCATGTACAGATAGAGACATAAAAAGACACATAGAATTATGACTTGCAATATATTTCTGTTTAGGACAAAATATATGAGCATGAAGTAGTATAACTTGGGATGAGACCACAAATGCTTCTTATAGATATAGAGTTAGCTCTCTAATGAGTCCCAAAATACCACTTCTAGGAACTTTAGTACTTCCTTCCTTGGGGCCAACCCCTGATGACCCTATCTTGTCAGCTGTAGATATATGTAATGATTACAATAGCTACTTCCATACCTATAAAGTGCAATTAAGAAATTACATTCAGAAATTTTCTTCAAGGAGCAATGTATCTTATGCTTTTTGAATGAGATAATAAACTGAATATTTATTGCTCATGACCTAAGTTTCTTATGATCTTTTTTCAAATCTCAGTTGAGAATCATGGGATTCCCTTGTCAATGTAGCAGGAGCTAATGATATCCTGAGTCATACTGAATTGCAACATAATGCACTTCCAGAAATATTTAGTAATGATATGGAAATTAAATATTCAAATGTCAGTGCTTCAGAGATAAAATATTTATCTATCAATTGGTGCTAGTGAAATTGTTATGGGTTAGAGGGAAAATCAGAGAAATGAGCATTAATATTTTATGCCATTCTTGCTTTGTGAAATAAATATCTATAAATGACATTTTGGTCAAATCAGTGTGTGATAGGGCTAGAAAAAAGACATAACTATGATCACATTTCTATGCACTACTGCTTACAGGCATGAAATAAATATCTGTCACCTACATGACAGCAAGTACATTTTTGTATGAGAATGGAAAAGAAACAATCTCAGTCAACATGAAATCAAGATCGTTTGCAGCATTGTCAGTCACCATTTTGTAGAGACTGATTGACTAAGTAAGGGTTAAAACATCATTGAGTATGTAGAGAAATAAATCAGGAACTTCCCTCCTACCCCTACTCTCAGGTTATTTCCAAATATGAAATAATGAATCTTCCTGGGACTATTTATAAATATGGTACCAAAGTTTTTTCATGATAGAGATCTTATTTTTGGACTTACAATAGTTCTTTTAAATACATATTAATACACATACAGTTGAGGTTTGTGGGAGGCAAAGGTATAGCTAATTACATTAACAAAAAGTTATTTGGCTCACAAGGCTAATATTCCATGAATTTACCCACTAAACCAAGGCTAGGGCTCCAATCATGATTCACTTCATTCTCTAGCTTTTATCAGCTTCTATGCTTCCACATATACATCTCCTGCCCTCCTACCCATTTTCCAATTTTCTAGTGCTAGAACAATAATGAAACTCATTTTGTCATTGTTCTGGGAAAGGTCCTACTAATCTATTCTATCATTATTCCTGCAACTTTCCAAGCCAAAATAACTCTCTGTGGTCACTACTGACTTTATCTATATTATCTTATTCTGTTCAAATGCCAGCTATTGGAGGGCAGGGGCTGTGTTCACTTTCAACATTTAAAACAATATTTGGGACACATATGTTTTAATTGTTAAATTTCCTTTAAAGCACATTAAAATTTAAGACCAGGGCTGTAAAAGCTATAACTAAAGAAAAAGAAAAGTTGGTTTTAATGTGCAGGAAAACTAGAAATTAAAAATGAGAGAAATACAGTACTATTAAAAATAATGAAAATGTGAGTGTTCCTAATTCAGAATCATTTTGCACTTATATTTTCATTTAATGAAATTTAATCTAGTTGATCAAACTCAATAAGTTCCCAATCAAAACAATTACTTAAAAAACTGTTTTAGGTGACTTTACAAAAATTTAGATGATATCTTATATCTGCATAGTATATATAGTACACATATAGCTGTCACATTCATTATTTTGTATAATCCTTACTCCAACTCTGTAGATGGTGTATTTTAGTTCCATTTTATGGATGAGGAAATGAGGTTCAGAAGCATTGATTTATTCAAGGTTTCAATGATAAATAGCACAACTTGTCCTTGCAACTTCAACTTCTAACTCCATATCCAATGCTATCTCATTATTCTGGCCAATTAATCAATGATTATAAGCCACAGTAGTAAAGCTATGGGATATTGAATAAAAAGAAAGCTATGTGGGACAAAAATAGAGTATTGCCCCTGCATCCTTCTTGCTACTCCAAAGGAACATAAAATGTACGTCATTGAAAAAAATTGTAGGATATTAATATAATGAAATTTCATTATACTCTATGAAACGATGAATATGAAAACAACAAAGATATATAAGATATATGAAAAGTGGCAGAAAGAAAAGTAGAATTACCATAACATATACATTGATTAACATTATGGTTTTAAAACATTCAGTAAGGAGGAAAATGTCATATAGATCAAGAGAAAAAAAGAAAATAAAATTTTTCTTAAACAACAAAATAATAATTATTTTTCTAAATATACAAGTATATAGGGCAATAAAATATAAAATATTTGAAATTTAAGGTGTTACTGATTATTTTGCTTTTTGGTATTTCTTAAAATTAAGTGTAAAACAAATTTTAATTTTTATATTATATACTTATGCTATGATTTTATATTATTGTATTTCTATTGTATATTTATTTTTATTATTTTATTTTATACTTGATTTTAACAAATAAAAAAGCAAAATGAGTTTAAATTCCAAATCATGTACATATCACTACATACACACACACCTCCATAGGCATATATATGTATATATATACACATATATATATGTATACATACACACATACACACAGAAACAATTTTCAACACAGAAGTGTACAACTATTAGCATTGTGATGAGATTCTTTTCTGGATGATATAGAAAGTACAAATGTAGTCATGTTTAGTAACATGGTTACTTTTTAATAGTTGATAGATACCTTTGCATAATGTGACATTTGCAGTTCTGAATTTGCAAAATCAGCCCTATCAAGGTGGTCATTTCCTTGTAGGAATTGTGCTGGGAATTTAAAAAATAATCACCAAGTAAGTGGTTGTAACTCAACTTAAAGAAGTTTAGTACAAATAGTCATAAGATTTTCCCCTAAAATTAAATATGTAGCAAATATTGTTTTTTTCATAAATGTATACATGCATTTGTGTATAAAATAATAATTCAATAATTGTTAATTCAATATTATTAGATATTAGTAATTCAATATTTTTAGATAAATTCTGAGACAAAACAGAGCATAATTTTAAAAAATACTAAGAGAGCTATCCCTTTCACTAATCTTCCACTTATTTCCAAAGACTACTTATTCTATCTCTGGATCAGCTTCTGGGTCTACAGTTTTCCCTGAATTCCCTTCCTGGCTACATTCTCCCTGGCAAATACTTCAGAAATGCTATTCAACTCCATTTGAAAGATTGCCAGTTTGATCTGCTTCACCCACTTCAAGCATCAAAAGCTCTAATTAGTCACTAACCATAAGTACCCAAGCTAAGATCATGTTTGTTCACTTGTCCATCTAACCCATGGATCCTTAGTTCCTTACTCTTCTTCTCACTCTCCCTCTTCCCTTCCTTTCAATCTCTTTACTCCATCGGTCCCCTCCTTTTTCTTCTCTCTCTCTTTTCTGTCTTTTCCTCTGTCTCTTTCTTCTTTCTCCCCTTTGTCTCTGTCTCTCTCCCCCTCGCTTTTCCCTCTGCTTTTCTCTTTCCTCCTACCTCCCCCCCCTCTCTTTTTCTCTCTCTCTCCCCTCCTTTCTCTCCTCTCTCTTCCTTCAATTTATTTTTCTCATCTCTGAGAGTTCTTTAGTTTCTTAGATGTAGTGAGTTTCCTAGAAGAGTATGGTTGCAGTAATAGAAAGGAATCAAGCAAAGAGAAAGGCAATGTGCTCCTTCAGCAAGGATTTAAAATATGTCCCTGGCTTTGCTATTGCCTACTAAAGAGTTTTAGTCTTCATTGTAGCCTCTGCAACTTAATTGGTCATAACATAAATGCTCAGAGGACCCAGAAAGCTGAATTGGTGGTCATTATATTTGGTCATTTGTCAAAAGTAATAGTAGAATGTCTCAAATTTGTCAAGTATATACCTCCTTATCTTCACTATCTATAGCCTTAGCTTAATTCTCATGCTCACATTCCCCCTTTCTTCCCCACATTCCTTCTGTCTTTCTTCCCCTATCTTTGTGTCTTTCCTCCCCCCCTCTCCCATTCTGTTTCTCTTTCTCTCTCTTTCCTTTCTTCCCCTTTCTCCTCCTTTCCTCTTTCACTCTCCCCCTCTCTCCCTCTTCCCTTCTTTTCATCTTCTTTACTCCATCCATCCCCTCCTTTCTTTACTCTCTCTCCTTCCCCTTCTCCCTCTCTGATAAATATTATACTTATTAATCTCTAAAGCTTTTTGAAATTTTTTCCTATCTGAAATTATGAAGAACAAAACTTTTCCCCTCTAAAATGTTATGATTTTTCTACTTAATACTGTACAACACTATTTGAACTATTTCCCAATGCTAATCAAGAAAGTATCCTTTATAGCCTGTTGCATCAAACTATCAAAAAATCTTTTTCTGAAGTCTTTCACTGACATTTCTCAACAACCTGAATTATTTTCCACTTTGGTCTATGATCCTGGCATTTGGTTTGTGATCTTTTTGTTCACTTTGCCTTGCCATTATCTTTGACAGAACATTCATTTCAATAGTCACATTCATAATTAAAAAAAACCAGATCTCATCATTTTTAGACCTCACTATGATTTTTATCTCCACTCATTTTCAGTCATCAGGACTACATCTTAAACCTCATGATCACTTGTAACTCTTCCAAATCTAAGATCCCAGAATCTGAAATATGCTTTCTGTCTTTTCATTACTCTTATTCTATCATTACTTTCAAATTTGTTTTTTTGTGCTTTGGCAATTTTGGTCTTTTATTTCCTGTACTTTCCTTTAAGTCTATTTCTAAGTCTAAGAACTATTTCTGACCTCACTTGTTCCTCCTCACCAAGTCCAAGAATGGTCTTTCTGTATTGTACTTTTCATACTTTTGCCTTTTAGAATCCCTAGCTTCCTTCAAAACAACTCAAGTGCAATCTAGTCTGATAATGAGCCCCAACTCTGCTACAATCAGTACAAACCTCTCCTCAAATTGTGTATATGTACAGATGTATGTGTTTATACATTCAGTTCATTCTCTTCCCCCCTTACCAGAGATAAGGAATGTTTTTCAACTGGCCTTTATACCCTTAGTATCTAGCCCAGTGCCTAGCTTAATTAATGATTGTGGGACTTCTTAAGTCTCCAGACTCCTAAGTGATCCAACAAAGAAAACAGATATGAGTTACATGTAAAAAACAAAACCAAAAAACCAAACCAAAAACAACTATCCAAAGGCTATAGTATTTAAAAATTACTCACATTACTCAGACATTTCTGATGTAAAGGAAATGTACCAAGATAGGAGAACAATCAATGTGTTTGAAACTGTGATTGCCTCTTTTTCAAAGTCATGATCAAATTCTGCTGTATACCAGTCATCGGGGATATGTTAAAGAGCAAATCTTTATCACTACTCTGACATTTTATTTAGCTTCTGCTGAATATCTTAGTCAATTCTGCAATTCAGAAAATTTGCCTTTACCATCTCATTTTAAATACTAACAGATTTACCCTATAATTTTGGTGATGTTTCATTCTACAATGAAACAACTATCCAGTTTTCTTTTTTTTTTTTAAGTATTCAAGTGTGTCTCTGTGATGAAATGCATCACTGAAATTTTTGTTTTTGTTTTTTTCTGGTCCAAGCAAAGGTAAATAAAACTATTGTCTTTGCATTTTTAAAACACTAAAGATTGAGAATGGAGGTAAATGGATTTAATATAATTCAAGGAAGAAACATATATATAGCATCTGGAACAACTTACTCTACTGTCATATTGAAATTATGTACCACCATGGGGACAAAAAGTTTTAGAAAACAAGCAGCCTGACCTATGTTTGGGAATAACGAGTAATCTATGCTTGCTAAATCTTGCAATCTGCCAATGTAGAGGACAACACAAACTATTTTTCTAGCCATGACCTCTCTTCCAAGCTCCAGTATGCCTATTGGACATTTTCAATTGGCGATCCTACTGTCAAATTCTACAGAGTTAAAAATGAGCCATACTTTCCACAAATCTGTGGCTCAAACCTTGTCTTCCTTATTTTGCTCAATGATAAAATTATTTCACCCAGGCATGGAGCTTTGGATTCATTCTGACTCCAATCAGTAACTAAGGCAGGTCGATTTTTTCCTTGAAGAGGAACTCACTTGGTCACTTCTTTTTTCCCCATTGTTATCCTCTTAGACCAATGTCTCACTCCTGAACACACAAGACAACACAGACACATATAATACTATATTTAATATACATATGCATAAAAATAACCACACTTATACATATCTAATTTTAAGTCTTATATGTATATGCATATGATATGGTATGGTATATATGTGTATGTGTGTACACACATATATACCTCATCCTTGAGACTGCTATCAGTGCTTCAGATACTTATTATCTGCAAGGTGAAGTCAACTTTAGTACTTTGGACTTAGTGTCCTCATCTACAAAATGGGGGAGCAAACTAGATCAGCTGTTCAACTCAACAATTAATTTCATTAAAATTCTTTCCTAATAGGTCTTCCTAGCTCCAAAAATAAGCACATAAGTGAGTAACAAATAAAGAAACCAAGTATGAAATAATGGAAACATTATCAGGTTTAATGTCAAGAGAATTGAATTCAAAATCTAATGCTAAAATTTACTAGTTTTGTAACACTGTTCTATTATTAAGAGAATTTTAAAACAAGTTTGGTAGTGCAAATGAATACTATACTCGATTTTGGCAATAACAAAAGGCACCAGATGTATTGGTAACCAAACATCTTTCCATTGGGTTTCAACAAAAACAAGTTTGTTTTTGAACTTAAATATTTAAATTTCAAAATATTTGGTGTTCTAGAAATTGAACTCAAAGTAAAGTAATGAAGCCATAATGTCAAGCTCTAATTCAGAATAAAAAGAGAATCTTTTCATTGCCTAGTCCTAAACTTCTAGACTCCAATCTGGGAAGTAGTTTTATCTTCTTAGAGGGCACATTTGGCCCACTTTCATATGTGGAAAAGAGAGATGGTTCAGTATTGGGCTATAAATTAATCAGAAATAATTAAATGTAAACTGACCCAGTTCTTATGCAGAATATATCAATTTTCACTCAGAAGGAAGGTTTTCTGTGACTAGATGATATTTGGCTTATTTTAGGCAAGGCTGATACAGAACTAAAATTTTTGATGTATGGATATGGAATTTCCATAGTTAGTTGGCTCCAAACTCAATTATCATTCCTCAACCAAAAAGCAATGGGTTACCAGGTTGACTTCTATGGGTACCTCTCCTTCTGGCTTCATACATTCTAGAGTAGAGGACAAATTTGAATATGGAGTTAGAAGAAATGCATTTAAATCATAACTGTCATTAACCCATGTGAATAAAATCAAATCCTTCTACCTGTTTAGCCTCAGTTGTGCATATATAAAATCAGGAGGGGATAGAATAGATGGATGAATTCTAAGGTTCCCTCCAGCTTTAAGCCTAGGATAATAAACCTATGGTAAGTATATATTAACCGAATTATAAAACAAATTTGGCAATCCAAATGAATATTACAGTCAATTTTGGCAATAACAAAAGGCACCAGATGTATGGATAACTAATTATTTTGGTCCAAACTAAACTTGGTTATGGAAAAGATCTAAGAAGTTTGTCATTGTCCAGAATTGAAAATTCCTCTTACCTTCAGAGGTGTCTATTTCATTTGTCACTGCAGTAATGAATTATCCCATGTGAAGAATAGCACTCAATAACTATTCTATCAAGTGAAAACTGCATCATATTGTTAAAGATTTTTTTTCACAGTTTCCAAACATCTGATTATATGTGTTACATAATAAAAACAAGCAATTACGTATAAGCAATTCATTTACAATGTGCTGTAAATAATTTATACTAGTGTGTGATACCTAATCATAGATCTCAGCTTCAGAAACACAAAGTTTCATTAATAGGCAGTACATGGGGTTCTCCTATTAGCCTTTCTTTATGCTGTCAGTCCCCAGTTGACTGTCACAATTGTTGCAGGAATGATCAGTACTTTGTACTTTGAAGTTTCATATTTCACTATTTTGGTAAACATTTTTCCCTAAGATTTTGTTTTTAACATATTTGCCACTTTAACATGTGTGCTGGGTTGCACAGTAAACACCAGCCCTGGACTCAGACTGAAATTCAAATCTGGTCTCAGACTCTTGACACTTACTAGCTGTGTGATCCTAGGTAGGTCACTTAACCCTGATTGCTTAGCCAAAAATATTTGCTAAGGACTTGGAGGTAGGAGGAAGTAGGATGATAGAAAAAGCAGAAACTAACACTTTACCTAAATATTTGAATAATCCTCATTCATTTTTCCTTAGGAATGCTGTGATTTATGTCTCATGAATAGAAGGAATGCTTTGACTTCTCTTTTTGTGCTTTTCAAATCATAGCAAAGAAAGGGCAGATTTCACCTTCCCATCAATTTACTCCTGAAGGCACAAGAAAACCTACATCAATGTTGCTCACCAAGGGTGATGTGGTGTAGTGAATAGAGTATTAATTGGATTCAAAAAGGCCTGGGTTTAAATCTTGCTTCAGATATTACTAGCTAATGGTGCTCATAAGTAAAATACTGGGGATGAGGGAAAGTGGAAAAGAAAATAGATATTATTAGCTAAATATCCTGGGCAATTCACCTAAACACTCTCTTCTGTAAGACTCACTGACCTCTAACATCCCTTTAGCTCATAGTCCATGATCTTATGATTAGAAAAGAACATTAATGGGTAGAAGATGTAGAAGGAGATGAAAGATGATGAATATTTACATGGTTCTCTATGTCATCTGTAATCTACAAGTACTTATTACATACCTAGTTTTGGCATATACTGTTAGGGCATTAAGCTACAAATATGAGAAAAAAATCAGTTATTTTCCTCAAGGAAATTATATATTAAAATATACCAAGTAACTATTAGTGTTTTTATTTTTCCTTTCAGCTTCAGCTGAAATGAATCAAATTATTTTTTATATGCTATTTAAATCTTTAAAGATGATTTGTGTGTGTGTGTGTGTGTGTGTGTGTGTGTGTGTGTGTGACAGAGAGTGAGAGAAAGAAAGTGAGTATATGGGGTGGTATATGGATCACCATTAAAAAACTCAGTAAAGATTGATGGAAAAGTCCCAATGCTCTGCTCCTCTGTGAAAGAAGACTTGATTCTTCTCCATCTGAATGGTTCAAAGAAAAAAATCATTGATTTCTGAGTTAGAGGATTCCAGTTCAAAATACATACTATCAGCATGATTTCTAAGAAGCCAGATAACCTTCCTTGTCTTTATTTTCCTCATCTGTAAAATGAGGGGTTTAGAGTAAGTGTTTTCCAGTTCTATATTTATGGTCCTATGAATAAGGAGGCTCTCTCTCCTGAGAGACTAATAAATCTCACTCTTTTCAAGGGGGATCAAAAGAAGGAAGGGGGAAAGAACAGGGTTTAATCATGTCTCAGAAATCTTACAATCATCATAACAGGAAAAAAAATCCACTTGAAATCACTAAAATAGCAATGTAAAAGAAAGCATTTTTTTCCTTCTTTTTGGCACCAACTCTATGCTTATAAAGTATTTTTCATTCAAGAGTCTTCAAAAGATCAGACAGAAACTAGAGAACACTAAAAAACATACCTTCATTGGGTAACCATAAGAAGTTGCCAGAACTGAAAGGGCTAGAAAGCCATTATACCCAAATACTAGAAAGCAATGGAGGTAACTTAGATGAGATTCCTCCTAGATAGATTCCCACACTCAGTTCCATTTCGCTAAGAAAAGAAGAGTAATTACTGAAAGAAGAAAAGGATTAAGAGCTAGAGAGATTATCTTCCAGAGGAAAAGGATTGAGGAGAAAAGAGGGCAATGAAAGTAGAAATAACTGATCCAGATGTACAGAGGACTCATGAAAGACAAATAATAGCATAGTCTTAGAGGAACTGGTCATTGCACATTATAAAAACTTCACATAAATCTTTCTATTACCTGATCAATCGATTGTTTTATCTATCTGTACATTTATCTACTCACCCTTCTTTCTCTTTCTAATATCTATTGATCTATATAATATTATATATCTAATCTGTTTATCTATCAGACAGATATAGATCTATCTATCTATCTATCTATCTATCTATCTATCTATCTATCTATCTATCTATCTATCTCCATCTTTCCATTCATCTCTCTCTGCCTTTCTTTATCTCCTTTGTGTCTGTCTCTCTCACAGTCTCTGTTTCGGTCTCTCTCACAAGTCCTATAAGAGTTATATGAGCCTGGGTAGAATTTTGTAGATTAACCTTGAATGTCTGGCTCATTCTCTTGGACTCTATGCAACAAGAACATGCCTAAAAGTGGCATCTGTATTTGTCAAGCCTGGCTGCCCTGGAGAACAAGGGAGTGAAATGGAGGGAGATTTTCCTCTTATCTATGCCTTAGAGGATGCCTAATTAGCCTCCATCCTGGCTCAAAGGGAGAATAAAGATATTTTAGTCATTCGGCTTTTTTTTTTTTTTTTACTTAACCAGCCAATTCAGGAAATAAACTAGTGTCACAAAACAATCTGTAGCAGTTCCTTCCCTTTGGCATAGTCACAGAAGTTTCAAGTTCATGAAGAGGCAGAGGTTTGTGCTCAACAATCTCTAAAGTAATTGGGTAATAATAAACCTTTAGACATCAACTCACAACTTAGAAAACAGGAAGGGGGAATGCTATAGCTGAATTCAGTGAAAATAAAGGCATAGTCAGAAGAGTGGGAAGCTAGGTGAAGCAGTGAATGGAGGAATAAAACTTCAGTCAGGAAAACTCATCGTGACCTTGGGCAAGTTACTTAATTCTGTTTACCTCAGTTTCCTCATCTGTAAAATGAACTGGAAAAGAAAATGGCAAACTACTCCGGTTTCTTTGCCAAGAAAACCCCAAATAGGGTCATGAAGAGACAAACACAAGTGAAAAAGGTGAATGACAACAACAACAACAATAACAGATGAACAGTGTACAATCATAGAAAGATCAATGTATTTGGTGTCTAGAGATGCAAGTTTAAATCTCAGTACTGCTACTTGCATTCTGTTCCTCATTTTCCTTTTCTGCAAAATGAGCAATGCCCTTTGAAATACCTTCTACAACAATATATATTGTCCTATAGTTTAATGGCAGAAGGCAGATACATTTTAAAAAATTTTTAATTTTTCATTTATTTTTAGCACACACTGCTTTTTTGAATCCCGTTGGAAGAGAAAAATCAGAGCAAAAGGGGAAAAACCATGGGAGAGATTAAAAAATAGAAAAAAGAAGTGAACATAGCATGTGTTGATTTATATTAATCTCTTTAGTTCTTTTTCTGGATGCAGATAGCATTTTTTGTCCAAAGTCTATTTGGATTGCTTTTGATCACTGAACCACTGAGAAGAACCTTTCACAATTGATCATAACATATTCTTACTGTTATTATGTGTAAGATATTTTTGGCTCTGCTCATTTTGGTCAGCATCATCAGTTCATGTAAATCTTTCCAGGCCTTTTAAAAATCAACTTGTTCATCATTTTTATAGAACAATAATATTGCGTTGCCTTCATATACCACAACTTGTTCAGCCATTCTTCTATTGATGAGCATCTATTTATTTTTCCAATTCTTTGCTATCATAAAAAGGGCTGCTACAAACATTTTTGTACATGTGGGTCCTTTCCCCTCCTTTATGATTTCTTTGGGAATCAGACCCAGTAAAGGCATTTCTGAGTCAAAGGGTATGCACGGTTTTTTAGCACTTTGGTCATAGTTCTCATTTGCTATCCAGAATGGTTGGATAATTTCACAACTTCACCAACAACGTATTAGTGCCTCAAGGGCAAATATACTTAATCTTATATGAGAGAGATGTTCTTAAAATTTCAAAATAAACATCTTCTTTGATGAGATTTTTTATAAAGTAAAACTGCATCTAGTCAGTTTACTTTTCTCATAATTCCAGATTTTCATAGATTAGGTTCATTTAAAGAAATGCTTACCTATAGTGCAGGGGCAGCTAGATGGTCCAATGATAGAGCACTGGGCCTAGAGTCAGGACTAATATATATTCAAGGAAGCTCAGTGACAGTGGATAGATCCTTGGTCCTGGTGTCAAGAAGGCTGATCTTCTCAAGTTCAAATCTGGCTTCAGATACTTACAAGCTATGTGACCCTGGGCAAGTCAATTAACCCTGTTTGTCTCACTTTTCTCATCTATAACATAAGCTGGAGAAGGAAACAACAAACCACTCTAGTTTCTTGATCAAGAAAACTCCAAATGGGCTCATAATGAGTTGGTTACATCTGAAAAGACTCAACAACAAACAAATAGAAAATAACATAAATGACTGAACTCTACAATGATTTTTGCAAGTTCCTAGGTGCAATGCTGGCTACTGTTTGTATGGGGACTAGGAAAAAATGGTTCACGTGAGTTCAAAATCTTACCTTCTTGGAGGTGGTTGGGAGAAAATTTATAGATAATAAATAAAAGACAATTTGAGAAGGATAGAACATTAAAACTTGGGGAGTCAGGAAAGGCTTTCTATAAGAGATCTGAGCTGACCATTAAAGGAAAAAAAACTCTGGGAGGATGACCTGGGGAAAGAGGTATATTCTAGGCTATAATTTATGGGAAAAAATGAAGCTGGTATTATAGTTGGTGGTAGTCATAATTTTTTGTTTATTGCTAAGGGGATCTTTGGTTAAAGAAAATATCAACAAATAATAACTCAGTCTGGGGCACTGAGAAATTAAACAACATCCCTAAACTCACATGCCTTATAGCAGAAGTGTTCTTGAAATAGCTCATACTGGCTCTTAGAATCAAAAATTTTCACTATGAGTATTTATACCTCAGAAATAGACAAATATTACAAATCAGGAATTGAATTGTTTTGTTTATTGTCTAGGCTTAAGAAAGTGATGAAAAATATTAATGTTGCAAATTAAACTTTTAAAATGTGCATGTATATTTATAATTTTTTTCTTCTAAGAGCTGGTGGTGAAACATTTTCCAGCACATTGCTGTTTGTACGTGTCAGATAGAACCTAATTCCAAGTCTTGATTCAAAGACCTCACTTTACCCTCTATGTAACATGGTCTTTCTAAACTTGTTTAGAGTTATTTAAAAAAGGGAGATATTAGCAGCCCATACTTTAAGTTTGTTACATATTCTGACATGTGAAAATTACACATCAAAGGAATGTAGCTGGCTGTCTATTCTCCTTCCATGAAGTGGGGCTCTGCTTAATATTTCACTCGAAAGGTGTTTAACCTTGTATTCATATGCAAAGTACATTTTGAAAAAAACCTATCCCAAATAATGTGCTGGATATACATTTCCATAAGCGACTGTTTCTGGGTTATAATGACAGTTTTGACTCTCACTCCATAATGCCTATGCAATAATTCATAAGTATGCATGTTGAGTACGGGTGGGGAAAGCCATGCAATTTAATGCATTGTTCACAAATGCAAGGTAATGAGGTAACCAGGAATGTCATTCAGAAATAAAGGGTCTTGTCAAGTAGTATAATAAAACATTTTTATAAAAATTAAATTATTGGATAAAATCAGCATATTTATAGAGGCACACAATCCAAGAACAGTAGGATGAAAAAGATAAAAAAGGTCAGTCTATGCTAGTTTTTCTCACCCTAGATTTTCTGTTCAATTAGTCATGACAATACATTTTATTTCCAAGCCCAGTACTCTATCCACTGTGCCCTACTACTCCGACTTACTATGACTGGTATGACTATCATCACTACTACTAGTTGTTGACACTTATATAAGCACTTTAGGGTTTGCAAAGTACTTTACAGACATTTTCTCACCTGATTCTGTAAGTGCTATTACTATCCCCATTTTATAGATGAGAAAACTGAGGGTCAGAGAAGATAAGGCAACATGTGGCTACCCAATAACTAAACATGCAGACTGCTGTTCTAAGAACTTGTTTCAAAATGTTTTCAGTAACCAGACATGCTGGGTAACTTCTCTAGAAGCAGGGAGCTGAATGACAGATGAGTGCTCACGGCCACCTTGCACCTCCATGCTTCAGAAGCTGACATCTCCCAAGCCAAGCACTTCTGCAGCTGACAGTCAATTGATCACATCCATGCCCACATATGGAAGCTTTGTGCTTGATACAAGTTTACTCCTGAAGAGAGATGGTGTGGAACTGCAGTCAGCAGTCATCTGCTATGGAGCTGGCTGCTTCGACTAAAATTGAAATAAATTGGCTGAGGGAATGTGCAGAACAGCAGTGGGTGAATTTACCACAGCACACTGTGGACCTGCAAGGAGACTTATTGCATTAGAATAAAATAAATATAAGGAAGTAAAAGAAAAAAAAAGAATACTTACTTTAAAATACACATGAAGGTATTGCAAGATGTTAATGTTTTTTCCAATCTTTAATTGCAGAAAACAATGACAGAAGAGGGAATGTGTTAATTGACTAAATTATTCTATAGGAAAAGTTTAATTGCCTACATCTCTAATACCTCCCCTAGGGTCGATCTCAGTTGCCATTACTTCACAAGATTAATCTTCTTAAAACATATTATTTAACATGTGACTTCTCTGCTCTAGAACCAATGATGGCTCCCTGCTGTTTATCTGATCACATCCAATTCCCCAGCCTGGCATTTAAAGACCTCTACAATCTGGCCCCATATTACTGATTCATCTTCTGTTTTCCAAAATTCCCATTAGAAGCAATTTGTCATTAACTTTTCTGTCCTCTACTTTAGCCATCTTCTCTTCCATTTATTTCATGATGTTACTGTCCATTTAGAATATCCTTTCCCAATCCTAAATCTCTATTTTCAATATATAGTTTGAACTCTCATCCATGAGTTCTTTTCCCATTAATCTCATGCTTCCTCTTCTTTGAAAACCAATTCCATTCTAGTCTGCACACCACAACATATCACAGCCAGAACAAAGGAAATGTTCATCCCACTATATTCTATCCTTTTCAAAGTATGCCTGGAAAATTATGCCATGAACTTTTGGAATGACATTAACAGTTACGTTTTTCCCTCAAAAAGGGAGGGTAAATGAAACAGAACAGTGTCTGGAGAGGTGAAGAGACTTGAAAGTAAGTAATAGTTGTAGAATTTAGCCAGTAAAACCCTAAAAAGTTCAGACAGAACTTTGGGCTTCTGTGCCCTAAAACTATATAGAAAAAAGTTGAGCCAAATAGGATGGGGTGCTTTAAAGAATGAAATATAGATTCTACAAAGGATTCCCCCATTCCTGGGATGCTTTCTTCTTCATCCTCATTTTTTAGCAACTCTAGTTTCCTTCAGGATTCAATTTCATTTTCTTTTTCTACATGATACCTTTCCTGATTCCATCATCTGCTATGACTCTCCCCTCCAAGATTATCTTGGAGATGTTTGGTATTAACTTATACATGCTCATTAATCAACTGGTCAATAAGCATTTATTAAGCATTCAGTATGCACAAAACTCTGTGCATGCTGAATACTTGGAATATAGAGAGGAAAATGGAAAATTTTGTGGCCTCATGTAGCTTACATTCTAAGAGGGGAAACATCATGTATTCATATGAGTACATTCAGGATGAGAGTTATTTCCCCTTTTAGAATGCAAGTTCTACAAACCAGGAACAGATCCCACTTTTGTCTTTGTACATCCATCAGGAGGAAGAAAAGGAGGTAATGACTGTTTGAAGAGCCGTACAGATGCATCTGCAACTCGTTGGGCAACTTGTGCATTTTTTTAACAACTAGAGATGATAGAAACAAGGACACATAACTGAGGAAAAAGACAAAAAAATCTCACAATCCTATTAAAATGTCAGGAGACCTAAAGCTTAAAATGAAATGAAGCTTGAATGGATATTAAAAGCTCTGTTTGGGGGCAAGGAGAAGATCAAAGAAGGGATAGGACTATTTCCTGGGAAATGTGATACAAGAGGTAAGTAAAAGAAAAAAGGACAACTCAACTCTTCTTTGGAAATTCTTATCTTAGGTAAGCTTAACCAGAAAAAGATCACAAAATAGAGAATTAAAATTTAAGTTATACAATAGCAAGGTTTCAAGTTAATAATTAGTTCAAAGCCAAAGTATAGATAAATTACATTAATCAATCAACAAATATTAATTATTGCTTGAGATGGGATAGACGCTAAGTACTCAGAACTCAGCTAAGAGCTGAGAATTTTAAAAAATTAAAAATTTAAAAACGCCAAACTTTTAGTTGTTTATATTCTAATGGGGGATACAATATATAAATACACCTAAATCACTGCAATCTGATTTCATTCTACCCAACCAAATCCATTTTCTACTACTTCTCAATTTAAATCTCCCATTTCTGTCAGGTCATTCACTTCATTATTGTTGGAAATAAATTGGTTAAGACATTCCCTCATGCTGAACTGTCAGGCCCCATCTAATGCCTGGAGTTAAAATATCATAGCATGAGTTCTAGTGTGAAAATTACATATGGAATCTGTAACATGACAGGTATTTCCTTTCAAATCATCCTTTGTAATCCAACCAGATTAATCATACTCTTAAAAGAAGATATGACCATATCATTCTACATAAAAATTTTAGTGACTCTCTATTATCTAAATTTAGGTCAAATAGATAAAGGTCAAACTTCTTTGCCTGTCAACCATTCAGAAAAGGGTGCTTTTCTTTCTATTTTGGCCCTGTCTCATATGATTCCACTCTATATTCTTTATAATCCAATTAAACTGGACTACATTCTGAACTTCTGTGCCTTTTTAGGGATGCTCTAGGCCTATTTTCTCTGCCTGAAATGTTCTTCCTACTTTTTCACTTAAATTTTTACCCAGCCTTTCAAGAGCAGTTCAAATGCCACCTTCTCCAAAAAGCTCTCCCTGACTCCCTTAATCATTAATGGCCTTTTCCCTCTCATATCTCACATACTCTGCTTCTATTTTATGCATCTAATTATTTGTATAACAGAGCATCTTTGTATTTCTGGCATCTTGCAAAGTCCCTTGTAACATAAATGGCACTTAATAAATGTTTGTTTAGCATAACACCTTATGGTGACACAATGCTCTACATAATGTCTTAGGCCGCTAAGGGAAGGTAGTCATTTCTTAATTATTTATTAGTGCCAGGTGCAGTGCTAGATGCTGAAGTTAAAAAAAGCCCTCCCTCCACTCCCAACCTTCTACCCCTCAAATAGTCCCTATTCTTAAGGCACTTAGAGGCTAATGGAGGAGACAATATGCCAGAAGAAAACATTAATATTAAAGAGGATGGGGAAAGGCTTCTTACAGAAAGCAAGACATGAGGAAAGGCAGGGAAATTAGGAGTGCAAGATGAGAAGGAAGAGTTCCAGGCCTGATGACAGCAAGAGCAAATGCTTGAGGTTGGAAGATGGCATAG
This sequence comes from Myrmecobius fasciatus, assembly GCA_023553655.1. NCBI lineage: Eukaryota > Metazoa > Chordata > Mammalia > Dasyuromorphia > Myrmecobiidae > Myrmecobius > Myrmecobius fasciatus. The sequence goes on along the minus strand of JAJPUD010007944.1, from coordinate 74,011 downwards.
CATGTGCCAGGAATAGTAAGGAGTCAGATTTTACGGGGTAAAAGAATATGTAGTGAGGGCAAGTTGTAAGAAGCCTGGAAAAGTAGGAGGTGATTAAGTTCTAAAGTTCTAAAGGGTGTTAAAAGACAAACAGAATTTTATATTTCTTTCTGCAGGTAATAGGGAGTTATCAGAGTTTAATGAATATGGGGGTATATGTGATATGGTCAAGCTTGCCTTTTTAATTCAGTGTTTTCAACAAAGAAGGAACTCAATAAATACTTTTGGATTGGCTGATGTTTATAATAAAGCTAGTGACCTCTGATATGGCTCCAAAGGGGCCACCTTGAAGTGTTGATGAAATTCTTGGTGATAAAAGAGAATCAAACTAACTCTAGGACAACAGGGATCTCCCAGAGTTCTTATAAAAATATTTTACAGATGACAGACTTTATTAACTCCTTACATTCTGTTATAGTGGGTGGGAAATGTGACTGTACCGCCTTTATACTTTCTGTGGGAGTGAAAAGTGTTCTGTATGCTGATACAGTGGAGTGCCTCTAAAAAATCTTAAAGAAATTGGTAATGTTGCAACTAAAGATAGGGAAAAATACTCGAAAAGTTATTATTTGTTAGATGCACATAGGGGAACCAAGATATAGAAATTTTTTTTCAAGTTTAAATGATAACTGTTGGAACAAGATCACAAACTAGAATTTTACCTCTATAAGCAATTGACATGTGTTAGGATTGAGGACTGAGTCCAGGACCTGCTAAAAATATAATGAAAGTATTAGACATAAGGAAAAAAATCATGGTAAGAGAGCATGAATAGCAGGAAGGATTGTGAAACTTCTCTGTTGATTCTAAAGAAAAAGATGCTGTTTGAGAGCAGTTTTGCCTAGAGGTAAAATGTATAGAATAGATGAAAGGCTGTGATCTTTTCCAGAGCTATGAATTCTATGATTTTTGGATAAATTCAAAGATGACCATGGGAAAAATGTTAGGCTACACAAGCATTTTACTGCTACTATGACTTTACAGTAATTGGAGATTGTTTACTGTATTTATGAGACATAACAGAATAACTGCATGATTTCTAGACTTAAATTTAAAAAAATGGAACAGCAAAATTCTGTGTAGCATGATAAATGATCTGTACACTCCAGTGCACCTTTTCCCCCTTTAAAGCAATGAAAAATCATTGTGTACAATTATATTTCCTTTCTTTTCTAATTTTATTTTCCAATACTGTCAAGTCAAATCCTCATTTTTCATTCTCTTCGACTGTTCTTCTATTGGTGGTAATTCTGAGTTAATACAAGCAATGCTGGCATTTGCAGTATTAGACACGGTCCTGTTTTAAGTCCCGTCTGTGTACATTGCACAAATATAATCCACATCCAAGATTAAGAATGTGTCTACATGGAGGCAAACAAGGAATGTAGCAGTGTAGGAGCCTCCGCTGCAGTCTCCTAATATGGAAACAAGCTTGCAGTAACAAAATGCTTCATGAAAACTCCTACTGCAGCTAGATAAGATCACATAGCTGGGGCCTTGGCAGCCAATGTTTGTTTGTTAACAAGTGCATGATTAAGGCAGCCCTCCATTTTCTTGACTTCCTCCTCCTCAGGCATTCATAAAGCTTTTCTCTTAGTTTTTGACCAGTCTTATTGCTCCCTTTCAATCACCTTTGCTGGCTCATCATCACGTTCCTGCCCACTAAGCATCTAAAATTCTAACTTTCTCATTTGGTGACACTGTCTCCTTCAACAAGGATTCACATATCTTCCTTGTGTGGATCAGAATTCTAGTATTGTTGCTAGACAACTCTACCTAGATATGCACTCCAAATCACACCCCAAAATGGAGCTCCTATTTTCCTTCAAAATCATCTTTCCCCTTCAAACTTTCCTAGTCCTTTTGAAGACACCATTATATTCCCACTCATCTAAGTTTTCCGTTATCAAGTCATCCTTGACTCGTCCCTCTAGCTCATCACCTGATACCTCTCCCATCTCACCCTTTCCCCATGTCAAACTAGTTTTCTGGGTTTGTTGATTCTACTCCCATAAGGTGACTCATCTCCATCTCCATCCATTTCTTTTTTTAGATAGTATTTTATTTTTCTAAATACTTGCAAAGATAGTTTTCAACATTCACCTTTGCAAAATCGCATGTTCCTATTTTTTCCTCCTCCCCAAGATAGCAAGGAATCCAATATAGATCAAACATAAGTAATTTTAGACATATCTCCATATTTATCATGCTACACAAAAAAATCAGATCAAAAGGGAAAAACATGAGAAAGAAATAAACAAACAAACAACTAAGAACAATAGCAACAAAAGGTGAAATACTATATGCTTTGATCCACATTCAGTCTCCATAGTTCTGTCTCTGGATGTAAATGGCACTTTCTTTTACAAGTCTATTGGAATTGCCTTGAATCAGCTCATTGTGTTGATAATCACATAATCTTATTGTTGCTCTGTACAATGTTCTCTTGGTTCTGTTCATTTCACTTAGCACTAGTTTATGTAAGTCTTTCCAGGCTTTTCTGAAAGTAGCCCCCTCATCATTTCTTATAGAATAATAATATTGGCTATTTTAATATACCATAACTTATTCAGCCATTCACCAACTGATGGGCATCCATTTAATTTCCCATCTCTGTATTTCTATGACCATCATTCTAGTTCAGACTTCAGCATCTCACACATGGTTTACTGCAATACCCACCCAATTAATTTTCCTTATTCCTGTCTCTTTCCTCTCAAATCCATTCTCCACATAGCTGTCAAGTTGATATTCCTAAAATGCATAACTGACCCTATGCCCCTCCCACTCAAAAATCTTCATTTGTTCCCTTATCTCTTGTTGCTCTCTATTTCAGTTAAACTGCTGGCTGTTTGCTGTATACAATATTCCATCTCTTATCTATATACCTTTGTTTGATTGTACCCTCTTCCAAGAATGTACTTTTTTCCTTCTATCTGCCTTTTTAGGACCATTAGTTTCTAGCCACAAGCAGTCTGGGTGTTACCTCCTATAGAAAGTCTTTCCTGATTTCCCAAACCTAGGTGGCTCTATCTGTCTCTCTTTCTCTGTCTCACTATGTCTCTGTCTGTCTCTATTTCTCTCTGTCTCTTTCTGTCTTTGTCTACGTCTCTACCTCTCTTTCCATATCAAAATTTCTGTAAAAATGGTTTTATATGTGCTTTGTATTTAATTATTTATGTACAAATTATATCTCTCAGAAGAAGGTAACGTCTTTGTATTCTCAGTACCCGGCAGAGGGCCCTCTACTTAACAGCAATTGAATAAATATGTTAAATCAAAGAGATTTGGGTATTCAACATTCTATAGTTGGTAATTTGAGCGGCGGTTCCTTATGACAGTGATGCAAGTAGTATGGAGACATTTTTGATAAGCCTGTAAATTCCTGGATTTAGAATCAGCATACTTGCTATAATTTTTTTAGGGTGATAAATAAAAGTGAATTCTCCAACTTGGGAGTCACAAATTTTGCTTTTACAAAAGAGCAGATCTTTGCTTGGCTATGTATTTACCTAAGTGCTGACCTTAGAAATGTCATCACTTAGGTTTTCTGGATCTCTAAGGTTTCTTTATCTTTAAAGTGGGGACAATACTTGCACATCTAAATTATAAGGTAGTTTTAAGTGAAGCAATTTATAAACTATAAAGGGATATATAAATGTAACAATACTAATAGTAGGCAATTATTTCATACTTTGTGCTGTGTAGCATATTGTTTGTTTCCTTTTTTTTAGAATAAATATGTCATTTGGAAGAATCAGGAGAATACTGTACACAGTAACAGACATATTATATGATGATCAACTGTGAATGACTTAGCTATTCACAGCAATACAATTTCCAAGAGAATTTCAAAGGACTCTAATGATGAAAAATGCTATCTATTCTAGAGAAAGAAGTGATGGAGTCTGAATACAGATTGAAGCATACTTTTAAAAAACTTTATTATTTTTGTTTTTGTTTTGTCTGTGTTTTCTTTTACAACATAGCTGATATGGAAACATTTTGGATGACAGCACATGTAAAATCTATATCAAATTGCTCACTTTCTATGAGAAAAGAAAGGGAAGGGAGAGAATTTGGAACATGAAATTTTAAGAAATTAATGTTAAAATTTTTTGTTTACATGTAATTAAAAAATAAAAAAATGTAAAACAAATAGACATATATTTCATTTGATCCCTACTATAACCCTGCAAAATAGGGTTTTACAGAGAATCCTCCACTGAAGAGGCAAACAGAAATTAATCACAGAGCTACTAAAGATATGAAAAGATCAAATTTGAACTCAGGTCTTCCTGGCTGACTATACTCTATCCATAGAGCTACCTAGCTGCCTAATTACTCATCTTAGAATGGCATTGGAGTGTAGCTGATACACAAGGTCACCTCCAACTCATAACAGTTTCATAATTTTGGGCAAGTTAATTAAGATTTCATTGCCCCAGACAATTTTTCAAGTTGCAAAACAGGGTCTGATCCCCATTGATAGATAACTTTCTCATCAGTAATTTCCATAGAACTGATCTAAAGATAAAGTTCCAGAATGGAAATGAAGGCTTCTGGAAGACGCCAACAATTAACTTTCTTCAAGAGGTTAAGTATATGGATTGTGAAATTTAAGAATTGAGGCTTTTTCCTGCACTTTATGTCTAGATATTTGAACATAAAGAGATAGGGAAGTACAGTATTTGCAAAATATCACTCTAAGGATACAAGTCTTGACTTTGACCCCCCCCCTTTTTTTTGCTGAAGCAATTGGAGTTCAGTGACTTGCCCAAGGTCACACAGCTAGGAAGTGTTAAGTGTCTGAGGTTAGATTTGAACTCAGGTCCTCCTGACTTCAGGGCTGGTGCTCTATCCATTGAGCCACATAGCTGCCCCTTAACCTTCTCTTGAGTGGGATCAAGATTAGGATCCCAGGAGTCTCACTTTACCAAGCACAAAAGGTAGAAGTTTAAGCATAGGCTTTCATTCCAAGGACATCTTAAAATCAGTGTAAGTACAGGCTTTCATTCTAACAACCTCTTAAAAGCAGACATTTTCACTTACTCTGTTGACTTTCTGTTCTGTTCTCTCTTTGTGTGTATGTGTGTTGAGAAGAGGATGGTGTAGTGCAAAGAGTGTTGGATTTGGAAATTGAATATTAGAATTTACTTCCTGGCTCTGATACTGTGAAGTATTGAGCAAGTTATTTCCCTTCTCTCATTTTATTTATTTATTTATTTATTTTACCATTTTTTTTCCTTTAAAATGGAAATAACAATACTTGCAGTACTTCCCAAAGGAACTAGGTAGCTAGATGCTACAGTGGATAAAGTGCTAGACCAAAAAATCAGATCTGTGTTGAAATCTGGCCTTAGACACAGTTCAGCTGTATGACTTGGCAAATCACTTCTGTCTACCTCAGTTTCCTCATCTATAAAATGGGATTAAAAATAGCACATGCCTCACAGAGGTTATGATGATAAAAATAAAACAATATTTTAAAAGTGCTTTGCTAACCTGAAAGTGCTAGATAAATATTAATTAACATTATAATTAGGTTTTCTTTAGTGTAAAAATAATATTCATATCTATAATAAAATATATGCAACTATCATAAACATATTTTTGATATTTAATATTTAAAATTTAAGTAGTTTGTATCTTTAAACTTACTTGTTTAGAATATCCATCAAACAGTATCTAACTTTTCTAAGAATTTTTTTTTGTTAAAAAAAAGATTTCTGAGAGGACAAAATGAAATTGTTTATTTCAAAGCAATCTTATTTGTATTTATTCCTCTCTTTACATGTTTCAGTTGTTGTTTCTGAATAGAGCTAAAGAAACTCTTATTTGTCTAATTTAGATTCCCTTCCTTTGTCTCCACGTGACAGGCTTAGATGTCACCTATAATAATATGAAAAACTGGTGTGTACTTCATACTCTATTTTTTCATTTGTGGTGGGAGCACCATCCAAGGGACTTCAGACTCAAGAAATAACAAATCTAATTTAACCATATTGAGTCTCAATCTCTTGTCCTAATAGCTATTTTGTTTTGTATGGTCCCCGAGCTCATCACTGGTGACTCTCTTAAAATAGCAACAATAACAACAACAACAACAACAACAAAAACCCTATCCCTTCTCTTTTAGGACAATGAGCCAAAAGCTCTCATTTTTGACCAAATCCACCAGGGAGAATTATTATTCCATAAAACAGAAGAGGTTTTACATATTTTCCAATGAAACTTGCTTTTCTCATTTCAATTAAGTTTAAAAAACAGAAAAGCAATTGACTGGTAGGACACTATATTTATCTTTAGGTATTTGAAGGATCATCCTATGGAAAACAAACAAAGCCTTTACTGCTTAGCCCACAAGGGAGAAGCAAAATCAATGCTTGCAAAGAAGCAATTTTACATTTGATATAAGGAAGAAATTCCTAACCACTAGAGCTATGTAAAAATTGGATCACTATTTATTGGGATTGAATAGAGGGGATTTAATTTTGGATGAAGTTTGGACTAACTGGCTTTAAAAATCCCTTCTTGCTCTGTAATTCTATGATAATATGCCACACATATTACAATTCCCTTTTGAGTTTTCACTTTGAATAGATTGGTTTCATAGATAGAGAATATCTTTTTTAACATGTTAGATTGCCCTTCAATATTTGAAAAGTAGAAGAGAGGATCAAAAAGAGAGAGAAAAAAAGTGGTGAAAGTAGAGGGTGGGGAAAATTATTTTTTGCTAAATTCTATAATTTAAATTTTGAGTCATCTGGTTATGTAATATTTTGAAGCCATCACACCATCTTTACAAACTTTAGAGCTGGAGAAAGGGTCATGGTAATCTGAAATTTGAGATAATTGTTGGCATTGTTATTATAATTATTTGGAATAGATGAGTTGACTTTCAAAGTCCATTTTTATTTTGAAATTCTTTGAATGCTGTGGTACACTGAGAATTTATTGAAACAAAATCTCTTCCAGAAAAGCATTTAGAATATCAGTAGTCCATTCCGAAGTCTTCCAACTGGGTTAAGTTACATGTAATACCTAATTTTGTAATGGCTTAATTTGGTTAACATTAAGCCCTCACTCACCAACCACAAAATGCCATTTTTTTAACTTTATGTTCAAATTGTTTGAACTATGCAGCTGGTCCTGTAGTAGTTTTTAATCCATTTACAAAAGACTGTGAATTCTTTAGTACTATAAGAGTATTAATCTGGATATTGTAGATCATCAAAGTGCTTACACAGATTCCAAAGGCTCACTTGAATAGGAAAAGAAAAATCCCATTATTTTCATTAACCTCTAAGTAGAATTTAGTAATTTAAGTCAATACACATTGATACATGTGTCCAAATTAAGGGCATATGTTAAAAAATGATGCTTGGTTTCTTTTGTGAGCTTCCTAGCATCAGCACAGAATAAGTATCAAGAGCCCTCTTCGTTAAAATAAATTGTTTCACTTTCTGGCAATTTATCATGTACAATTCTGCCTTTCTGGCAAGCTCTTTCTTTAATTTTTTGTTTAAAGAGGCAAAAATCATTTCATAAAATGCACCCTATTTATCTGGAGGACTGCTCTTGTAAACTGGTACAAAAAGTGACAGAGGGAAATATGACAAATGTCTCAGGGTAACTAAATTTAGGGAGATATGAGGGAGGCTTGTAGAAGGAAATAATTCAATAGAAATTTAGCAAAGAAACCAAAGATACCGGTTTGCAAAGTGCTTTACTACATTTTTAAGGTCCAGTGGTTAAAAATTTCTATTATTTCTCATCAAGAATGCTTCAGTTGTAGTGAAATATAGAACTGATGTTGCTATGGATACTATAATTTCATTATATTGCATGTAAATTCTGCCACACCAAGAATGGTCTCTGTTCCTGAGAAGACACATCAATTGGACCTCACAAATATCATAGTGAATAAAGAACAGACCTCAAAATCAATAATGTTGGGGGTTCAAGTCCTGCTTCTGACAAATACTATTTGTCTGACCTTGCCAAAATCACTAAACCTTCAGGGTTCTAGACAACCCTACAGATCTGCAGTGGTAAAGAGTGTTTTCTTATTTGGGAAATCCCTCTTCTGAAATCACAGGCAACTCCTTATCCCTAGAGTAGGATCAAAATTTAAAAATGTTTCAAAGGATAAAGCAAAGTTGTGCATCAAGTGTGGACCATCTACTGTTATAAATGTTTAAAAAAGTAATAGGGAGGATTCTGGAAAGATGGTGGAGTAGGCTGGTAAATTTCAAGCTCTCCAAGTCTCCTCAACAAATTTGTATCTCAGAGCAAACATAGACTGGTGAAAAATCAGGGGATTAGCCCAGGTAAAGTACAAATACCTCCAGCAAGCTCTGCAGAAACACCAAGTGGGAAGCTCTGGGGCTATCTGGGTTTGATTGGAGCTTCAGCAGAAACCAGAGACTTTCACCTCTGGGTAACTTGAAGGGTCATAGTCTGGATCCGGGAAGACTGAGGGAACCTTGATTGATTAGGAAAAGCCAGGGCTCAGCTATGCTGCAGAGATATGCCTCTCAGTGAGAAGAAGGTGGCACCCAATGAGTACAGAGGCGATGGGGCAAGGGATGCTGCTGGCTGTGGGTATTTGCAGGAGGGTGAAGCTCTGGGTTTGGGGTTCTAGGTCAGAGGAGAGAGCTGCTCAAGTGAAGCTTGAGGTACTATTCCCCTAAATGTAATTGTAGTCTAAGCACCACAATTAGAGATGCTTACACTAATAGCTTTTCTTTAAAAAAATGGCTATGAAGAAAGAACCCTACTATAGAAACTTACTATGGGAATAGGGAAGACCTGGCTTCATCTTCAAAGGAGGACACTGAAATAAAATAGCTTCTACTCCCCAAAAAGTAATGTGAAATGGCTCTCTGCCCAGAAATAATTTATAGAAGAATTTAAAAAAGAATTTAGAAATCCAATGAGAGACATTGAGGAAAATCTAAAAAAATAAAAACCATCCAAGAAAAACAAGAAGATTATGAAAAAAAGTTAACCAACTAGAAAAGGACCTACAGAGTCTCAAAGATGATTCTTTGAAAATTAGAATTGGGCAAGAGGAAGTCAGTGAAGCTATGAGAGACCAAGAAATAACAAAACAAATAATAAAGAATGAAAAAAAAATAGAACAGAAGGTGAAACATAAGAAATATGACAGATCTAGAGAACAGATCAAGAAGAGAAAATATAAGAATAATTGAACTACCTGAAAAAAAGAACCTTGACACAATAATGTCAGAAATAATACACGAAAATTATCTTGGAGTGATGGAACAGGAGAGGAAAGTAGAAAAAGAAAAAAAAAATTCCACTGATCACTACTTCAACACAATCCTTTGTGGAAAACACATAGGCATATTATTGCCAAATTTTGAAACCTCTAGAATCAAAGAGAAAATTCTGCAAAAAATGAGTCATCATGGCTAAAGAGGAAAAAAAATTGTGGAAATCAGTGGAGATTTTGGAGAGTCAAGTGTTAAATTTTATATGGGAGCACTAACACCTTTAAAATGGTAATTGCTTTAAATCAGGGTTTGATTGTTGCTTGTCTAGACTTTAAACAAAGATAGAGAAAATGTTAATGTAGATTAATTAATAATGTAGATTAAACTTAAAAGTGCTTTAACAAGTATATCATTACTTGGAACACAAAATTTTAGTTTATACCCAGATTGAAAAAGAAGTCGGGAAAAACAGTAAATTGAAATAGGATGGAAAAGCATGGGCGCTCTGGGAATCAGAGAACCTTGGTTTAACACTTAGCTTTCAGACTTACTGACTACATAGTTACATGTCTTTGGGCAAAACATTTAACCTCAGTTCTTTCACCTATAAAATGAATAAAGAGGGCTAGTTTTCCTCTGAAATATATAACATGAACTATCTAGGTAATTCTTTCTTACCTTTCTTCAAAGATGGAAAAAAATCAACATGGATTTTTTTTTTTCCTATATATTTCCAGAGAAATCTGAAACTGTAGATCTGGTCTGTCTTATCTTTCTTGAGGCAAAACAGATCATGTTGAAGTAGTATATAACATATATACTACTACTATATATATATATATATATACTATAAAGTAGCAGTATAAGAAGTTATGATAAGACATTAAAACAAATCTATAAACTTGGATTAATCATGTGCTGTTCTTCTAGGATCCCTACTAGATTCTTATTCAAAATAGAGTGGGATATTCTATGATTTGTTAGCATCCCATATCGCTAGTGTATTGCTATATATTACTGAAATTGGCACAAGGCAAAAGTTATGAACAGTAGTAGTTGGAAATAAATCATAATTTCCAGAATTTGGAAGTCTTATTAGAATGGAAAAATCTTGAAATCCCTACTTTCAAATTCTTCATTCATTTAAATAATATTATGAATTGGTAAAAAAAAAAATACTAAATCCAGTTAAATTCCCAATGCTAATTTATTTAATGTCGGCTAAAAATATAGAAAAATTTTGTTTTCACTTAAAAAAAGGTTTAGCACTTTTTTCTTAGGTGGTTTACACATTAAACTATGTATCTATGAAAAAATAAAGTAAAAATTGAAATTTTAGGAGCCTTTTCTATTTAATGATTGATTACAGTCTGAAAATGTTACCTTTATTATTTTAGAAATATGAAAGGAATTCCAATATTTCAGATATTCTATTTGATGAAAAAGTTTTAATTTTTGATTAAAAGTGGGGAAAATGTCAAGTTTTTTTCTTCTGAAGCCTTTGTGATGATAACTATTCTCAAATACAATTTTTAAATGCAACCACAATACTACTATCTTTCTGAGAGATAAGAAAGTTATTGCCTCCAGCTATTATGTAGGAAGACAAGTTCTTTCATATTGTTAGAATATATTTTCTGGGAAAGTCTTTAAGATCTGAATATCTTATGCCTCCATGAAGTTATTCAGAGCTTTAGAATTAGTACTATACCAGAATACTATGAAAGTCTTGAAAACAAATCAGAAAACCATATCACAGAGATTAAAAGAAGGCAAAAAAAGGCTAAGAATTCCAGCTGGATCAGTAAAGTAACAAAAGAATCAGTTAATTTAAATGGGAGCATGGATGGAGGGATGTTTATCCTTTGGCTTTATGTAGACTGAATGAGTAAATCTTTACTTTTAGTGGGGTTGTTTTGTCATAATTCATAACCAAACAATGAATTTTGGGTTTTCATTTCACAAATGAAAATTTACCATGAAATATAACTCAGATATTGTCTTCATACTTTGAAGTTGTACTTGTTCTCTAGTGATTTAGCTAGCTATATTGGAAATCTTTTCTTTTGACTATATTGAAAAAAGGAACACATTTTTTTAAAAAAATAAAATAAAATAAAAAATAAAATTTATGATATCTTCTATGAGGACACTCTACTACAATAAGACTCCAAAGATGCATAAAACAATCGCATTGAGTCTAGAATTTGTGGTAAAATTTAGCTCTTTGGATGCTCACAAGTAGTAAGGATGTGTATAATTTATCCTATAATATGTGTAGAAATAGGGTGTGCTTGCTATTTTAAATGATCAAAATATACATTTAGAATAGCTTCCAAATTGAGTTTGAGGTCTTAGTGAATGAAAAAGTATAAGGGTTGTTTTCCCCCAAAAGAATGTAAACCCCTTGAGGGCATATGCTTGTTATCATTTGCCATTGTTGTTATTATTGTTAGGTGGTGTTTCATTTCTTTCCTGCATGCCACCATGCTGTTAAAACTTTGGTATGCTCTCTGCTTCTGATATTCCATACCTTCAACAAAAAAAGAAGCCAATCTGCTGGTGTGCCTCGAGGAATCACAGTTCTAAAAGTTCCTAGCCTTCAGTGAAAAGTGAATTTTACTGGGAATCTTTGTCAATAACTATGTGACCTTAACTTTGACATAAAAAGGGCTCCATATCCTTGTCTGTAAAATGAGAAGGCTGGAATAAGTAAAATCTTTCAGTTCTATAATTGTTTTTCTATGTTGCTAAAATAAATGATTCTCTGTACATGGAGAAATTAAAAAAATTAAAAAATCAGGTTGCAGATTTAGCCCTAGAAGGGATCTTAGAGGTTATTTAATCCCAGTCCTTTGTTTACAGTTAAGGATACTGAGTCTCAGGAAGGTAAAATAATTTGTTCTTTTCACTGCATCAATGTGGAAGAGTAATTATTCATTTATAGCCACCAAGTCCATTTATAGAACACCTTGTATCACAATGTATAAATTAACTTTATTCTAGACTTTAAAGTTAAAAAAAAAGTCATCTGAATTAGAACTGGTGCAAAATGGCAGGTGAGCCACCCTCACACTGTTTGTCAGCAGCTACTGCTGAAGAGTTAAAGCCCTGCTAATATGCCAGACTTAAAGCCAGATCCAACCCTCAGAACCAGCTGCCAAAGCAACAAGATAGTGGAAACTGAGCTAACAGGAGGAGTAGCAACAGGACAGAGGTCAACTTCTATAGTAAAGAATGGGCAAAACTTGAATTTTGATACTGGAAAACTTTTATTTAACTTTTATTTTCATTATTAACTTGTTTTTCTTTTACTTTCTTAAAAGTCTTTTGTTCAATTATTTTTAGTCATACCCAACTCTTAATGAGTTTTATTGGGATTTGGGGGTTTTCTTAGCAAAGATGTTTCAGTGTTTTGTCATTTTTTCTCAAGTTCATTTTGTGGATGAGGAAACTGAGGCCATATGATTAAATGACCTCACCTGGGTCACACAGCTGGTAAATGTCTGAAGCCAGATTTAAACTTCCCTAGGCCTGGCTCTATCCATTGCACCAACTAGCTGCCCAGTTCTTAAATACAAATAAATAATTTTGGTCATTTAACAATTTCCAAAGTGTGAAGATAGACAAAAGAAGCAGCAGGTTTCAGTATAGACTCATTATAGAGAATTTTACCAGTGGTAAAACAAGACCCTAAAACTGGGAGGTAGGCTGGAAATGAGGAAGTACAGCAGAATGATGGGTTTGGGTAGGGCTAGTTATGGTGAATATTCACAAAATCAGTAGGGAAGAGTCCCAGAACAACAAAATGTCTTTATAAATCCAAATCATGAAAATGAACAATTTCAAATATTTTCATAAAATTATTATTATTATTATTGGTTTAAAGAGAACATATAGTATTGTATAATTTTTAAATTTTTCATTGTTGTTTTTTAAAATAGTATTTAGTTTTTCCCCTAGTTATGTGTCAAAAAAATTTAGCATTCATTTTTTATAAGATTTTGAGTTCCAATTTTTTCCCCTTCCTCTCTCCTTCCTTTCCCCTCTGAAGATGGTAGGCAGTTTGATACAATTTATACATATACTATCATATAACACATATTTCTATATCAATCATAGAACACTTTAATATATTGTGATAAAATGGGTTGTAGAATCCAAGGAACTAAGTTAGAATCTGCTTCTGATATTTCTACTACTTATGTAAACTTGAACTAAAAATTTCTGTTTTCAGACATGAAAATAAGAGTGTTGGTCTAGATGACTTCCCATATCCTTATGAGCTCTATATCCTTGATCTTACAAATATATGACAAATTGAAAAATTATCCAGAAATATTTTACCTTTGCATTTAAGGTGCAATTTGGTTGGGCAGAAATTTAGTACTAAACTAAAACAACAATTCTGGTTGCCATTACTAAAACTCATCCGCTCGCTTTCTTTTTTAAATATCTGTAATAAAATTGGAAAACAAAAGGAATAAGAAATTTGATGAAATTGTTCATGGCATTGCATATTCATTTACAACCATCTAGATCCAAATTTCTTTCTTCACAGGATAAATGAAAAAAAATACACAAAATTGGTTTCTCAGATGTAAGACTTATTTCTTCAAAAAATATGAACAGCTACTCTATGGATTTTTATTATATGAATGTTTCTTTTTATCTAGACCTGAGATTTCATCAGGGCCTCTTCCAATGAATATTGACATCACTGGAAACTTGTAGTCTTAGTTCCTTGGGCATGTTCACAAAGCCATTAAGTTTCAGAGGCAAAATTGTACCAAAATCTTTCTTAATCTTTTAATACTTATAGAATACCTAAATTATAATACATGATCTTTTCTATTAATACTTTATTCTGCCCTTGTTCTTGGATGTAGAATTTTGAATGTGAAATATTCTAGGACAGAGGCACATTAAGCATAGTATCTTCACATGGTACTGCTGGAATCATTTTGGAAAATACCTAACAAAATAAATAAAAATAGTCAAATAATGGTAGGTCAATATGTTGTTTTCTAAATCAATATGTGGTCCTTAGAGATTTCTATATATGGCTTAGTAACTCCATTTCTATTTGAGTTTGACACCCTTGTTTCTAATACATAGTCTTTAAATACTCTAGAAAGCTTTATTTTGTGTTCTTTAAGGGCTAGTAAAAGCCTTTCACCTGAAAAAGGGGGCAGGTTGACTAGATGCCATAAACTATTTTTATTCCAATTCAACCCAACTATTCCATATGAGAGAAGCTTCAGAGTAAGTCTTGCAGACCTATTAGTCATTTGCAAAATGGGAAAATAAGAAGAGTTAATGGAATAAAGTATAAATCAATTTTTTACAAAAAAACTTACTTTCTACCTAATCTCCATTTTATCTAAGAACATTTTTCCAAACTGATGTTGAGTTAATCTTGCAAAATCCAAATAAAATGAATATGAATGTCTAAAAAAAAATGAGTGTGAATATTTAAATAAAAATGAATACTTAAATGAATTTAGCTTGTTAGTTGCTAACATACGTAAATAACCCACCATGCAGATTTCTTTTAATAGTCAGATTTCCCCACTGGAAAACTAATATGATATTTTTTCTTTCAGATTTTGAGAGAAAATGGAATTAAGCACAGTACCTCATAATCTACTAAAGTGTAAAGGGGCTATAGTCTCTTAGGAAGAAATACATCTGCTATGTTAATCAAAAGTTGCTGTCTCCCACCATCCCTTTGTCTGTCTGCTGTCTCTTTGTCTCTCTCTAGTGTAGTAGAATCCCAGACCCAAGATTTAAATGGTGTAGGGAGTTTCCATCAGCACATCAGCCACTTTTATGGTCCTGTTGCCCAGTCCAGAGCCTCATGGTCAACATAAGCATTAGAGATAGAACCAGGTATTTCTGATTCCAAAGTGTCTCTATTCATCCACTATATCATATTGCTATTATTAGAATTTTATTTTGTTTTGTGAGGCAATTAGGATTAAGTGACTTGCCCAGGGTCACACAGCTATTAAGTGGTAAGTGTTTGAAGCAAATTTGAACTCAGGTCCTCCTGACTTCAGGGTCTGTGCCATCTACTGCACCATCTACCTGCCCCCAGTGGTGTTTTTATTTTTCTAAATCATTAGATTGTATAAAAATAGTACATGAGATACAGCTACAAAAAACAATGCAATCATGCTTTAAGTCATGTTAAAGACATATTTACATACTCCAAATGAATTCAGTAAGAAAGTCATTGGCACAAATCAAGAACTGGTGAACATGCCTCTTTAATTAGTGGACACTGAAGATAACTGAAAATATATTCACAAGCAGATCACTGTGCGTGATAGAAAGCAGACATGAACACACAGCATTTTATCATAGTAATCTTCACAAGATTATTTGGCAATTAATTTTCTCCAGTTCAATTAAGATGACAGTTTAAATAAAAGTTAAGAATCCCACTCCACTCTTTACATTGGAAATAACTTAAATTACAGATAAGTAACTAGTACACAATACATAAAATTATCATTTTCCTCTAACTCACTAAGGCAAATAATTATTCCTAGCTTTCACATATTTAGAAAAAAGATGAAGAAATGTGGTCTTCTACCAAACAGCTGCCTTCCAGCTGTATTGCTTTAAATTATTAATTTTTTATTCCTCTGCAAAGAATAACATTAACAGTGCATCTGGTTACTTCAAATTACCTTGCTGTAAAAGTGGTTGTAATGAATATGCAGTGGTCATGAGAAATGGAGGGTGCTATACACAAGCTTTGTTTTTGTGAGGGGAAGGGAAGGAGCAATTGAATTTGGCTTTTAAAATAACTATTTTTGGAGTTAATATTTGAGTGAATTTTGACCATTATAAATACCAAAATTAATTACAAAGACCATCTGAAGAAAGACTATCTTCATTCAGAGAAAGAATTGATAAACAGAATTATTTATAGAATAATTTTACACACACATATATAATGGTATGTACATATATATATATATATAGAGAGAGTGTTGTGTGTATATACATACATACACACAGAGACCTATTTATGTGTCTAATAGTAGCCATATCTAAAAAGGGGTGAGAAGGGAAGGGAAAAAAAAGAAAAAAATTATAGGATAATTTTACTAAGAGAATAGCAAGTTGTACTTAATAGGTGTCATGTGTTATTATCTTTTTTATTATACTGTTATGGGAACATTTGCTTTATTCTATAAATTTGAAAAAATTAAAAGAAAAGAAAAATTATAAAATAATGTTCATTTGGATGACTTTCATGGATGATATTTCAACAACATCTATTTAAATTTTTTTTTTGGCATGAGAAATATAAATGGTATCAAGTCAGGTAACAGAGGTCAGGTACTGGGAATACAATTCATGTGGCCTGATTTCCTTTAAATGATAGATACATGGAAATATGTCAACAATGTGTTGGACCAGAGCTATTTAGAATACAGTTCATCATGTAACATAGTTGTTTGTGTTTTTCATTCTCCTATTCTTTTCCCCACAATATAGGAAATTATAATTGGCTATGCCTTCTGGAACCATTTCTTCACTTGTCCTTTGTGGAGCTATGGTAAAGTCCCAAAGGACAAAAAAAAAATCAATGCTCTTATATTGGACCACTTTAAGTTTCTCTTTGTCCAATCTACTTAGTGTGCTGCTCACATGTTTGGAAATCACATGTGTGGAGGAAACAATTTTAGGATCATGTTCTTATTAAATCAGATCTGTCTCAGAGGCTGCCTAAGTTGACAGAGAAGCTCAATCCATCAATAGATCATGACAGGTACCTCCACTAGCTAATGGTGTGTTTCCTATAAAGCTATCTCAAAAACATAATATGCCCAAAATTTCGTGGGTAGCCAAGGACTTGGGGAAAGCAAGCAGTGTTACTTCCTAGTGCCTCATGCCAAGACTTTACACACCATCACCTAACATATAGATGGATTTTAGTGTGCAAAATTAATTTCATTTTCAAGTTTTCCATGAAAATCTTTCATTGAGAATGTGTTCTATGTTACCTGGAATTCTAACGTGAGTTTTAAAGGCATATACAATGAAACTGCCACTGGAAGGATATTTTAAAATGCAGCATAACTTAAATTCAGAGTACTTGGTACAAAGGTTTTTTGTTTTTGTTTTTGGTAAATTCTGTCAAAGACATTTTGTTCTCATTAATTTTCAAAGTAATTGAAGGAGACTTCTTTCCCTTCTCCTTATGATCAGATCAAAGGTGATGAAAAGAGGAAAAAGATTCCAACAATGTCTCCAAAATTTCTCAGAGATGGAGCTACTTAACTTTCAAATAGGCAAGATAGACTGCATGGGGATGAAGAATAATATATCAATCTTAGTCTCTCTTCAGCGATCATCTAGTTCAACCTCTCCCATTTATAGAAATGAGGAAATAGAGGTCTAGGGAGATGAGGTGTCTTTTTCAAGTCATATAGTAATAGATAGAAATAAGAATTAAAGTAAAATCTTTTGATTTAAGAGCAATAGCAGGGAACAGTAGATAGGATACTAGACTTGAAATTAGAGATCTAGGTTCAAATCCCACCTCAGAAACCTAATATGTGATCATGGGTAAGTTACTTAATTGTTCTCCATCTCATTTTACCATCTGTAAAGTGAGAGGTGAGATGTGGCTGCATCTAAGATCCCTCTTGGTTCTCAGTCTATGAGCTATTGCTTCTATGATCCCAAATTGACTTCTCTTTCCTTGAACCAAACTGCCTCTTGAGCCTTGATCATAATATCCCCACCTAGAAAGGTTCTTCTTTCTGATCTTCCAAATCTCCATTCTTCAGGAACTAGCTTGAATTGTATCTCACTGATGAAGACTTAGACTTTCCAACCAATCCAAGCCATCTTAATCTCCCTTTTCTATAAATGTCTATAATATTGACTCAGTCTTTCAAATTTTTTTTCCATGTAATCTAACACTACCTTGTACTTCATGCCAGTCATACAGAAAGCTCTTAGGTTCTCAACTCTCCAACATAGTATTTAAATCTATCAACAATTTGGTTCCAACTCTACTTCATGTTATTCATCTTAACACACTCGACTTTCCAGACAATTTGGACAACTGGCTCTTCCCTAAACTTAATATTTTATTTTCTTCTTCTATGCACTTATGTAGACGCTCCCCTATTCCTAGAACATATTCTCTCCTCATCTCTCCCGAACTTGGAATCATAATTTTCTTCCAGTACTCACACATGGGGCCAACTCTTCTGTAAAGCCTGTTCTGGTTCCTATTCCATATCATAATTAATATCTTTACAACTTTAACAGAATTGTAACAATAGAAAGATGATCAGTGATTTATCCCTGGCTGACAAAATGTCAGTTAGGCTTAACACTTAGTAAGAATGATCATGGCAATTGATTTCCTCTCTTAAGATGCCATATGTCAAGGGAGCTACTCTTTAATTAAACCCAGTTTCCCCTCATACACTTACATCTATGGAAGACTTCTTGGAAGAGGCCTCATGCATTTTCTGAGGTCTCCCTATCTACATTAATTTTTTGTGTGCTTATTCTGCACTCAAAAATAGTGACTTAGGGCTCTGCTCCTCAAGCAACATTTAATTACTTTTTGGTATAAATTATGTGTAGATGTTGAAAATAATTTCCCTAAGAGCAAAAATCTTTTAATTTTGTAGCATTGTATTCCCATTCCTTGCACTGTGTATTGCACATAGAAAGCATTTAATGAAGTTGGATTCTGCTGAATTTTATAAAGCAGGAATGACATTGTCAGGCCTACTAACTTCAAAAGTTATTAACTAGCCAATGTATGTGAAAGTATTCTGTATTTCTGAAGCACTAAATTAAGCTCTGACTTATAATTGACATGAGGTTATAGACTGTTTCTGCATCATCCTGAGTACATAAGAGAATGTTGAATAAAAACTTGTTGGAGGAACCAATGATTTCCCTGTATCTTGTGAGTAACTGGGGAACTCTTTGTCTCCTCCACTAAGTGCTGTACTTTTATTCATTTACTCCATCAATATTTATTGATTGCTAGAGTACCACATTGGGAAAAACTGTGAAGGGTGAGGAGCATAGATAACCATAGCATTCCAGTTTTGGGGTGAAGTGGGATTAACTGGAGAGGGAGTCTAAAATCCAGTAACTGGATTCTTTGCAAGTGAGACAGAAATTAAATGAAATGAAAACAGTAAGGATCTGTGACTGGAGTGGTAGAAGGGCAGAATAATTGAAAAGATAGAGAAAAGTGATAAAAATGAAGAGTTAGGAAGCAGGCAATCATATTTGCATGAGAGGGAGTCTGGTAACAAATGGATATTAAAAAGTGGACTACATATGCCTTCAGCCAAATTTGTTTTTCATCAAAACATGAGCTGAATGTACCAGCTGAAATAACACCCTTCACTAGGCTTTTCAGTGAGTTTCGAATGGATAGTTTTATTTCAAGGAGCAAAAAATGCTTTTTCAAAAGAAAATGAAAGAATATGCACTGCTTTCAAGAAATATATCTGTACCTAAAAGCATGCAGGAGGTATAGTAAATAAACCATATTGAAAAGTGATGTCTCAAATGCAGGTAACAAAATCTTAGGCTATTTGTCCTTCTCACTAGGGAGTTACCTCATACAAGACTTGCAACAGAGATTATTTTTCACCCCAAATTGTTACCCAGTCATTACTGGAATAATCACACAGGGAGGAATCAATGCAACATAACTATTTCAATATAAATGTGTTTTTCCCCCCTCTGAGTTTTGAGCGAAGTACAGTATAGATATGAAATAGCATAGGGGGTGAAAAAGTCATCTTTATTTTCATTTCAGAATGACTAGGATCCAATTTGACTTACAGTTTAACAAATTAGGAAAAAGTAGAGGAGAATGGGGAAGGATCCAAATGCTTTTTCCAATTCTAGTGCCAAGTGCAGTGAGATATTGCCAACTATTAGACATCCTCTGTAGTCTTTGGGAGTATTGCCTGTCAGAATGGGGAAGGGACAGAATTACAGAGCAGAAAGGCATCACATTAATATGCCTGGCAGCACATACTAATAAAGTTTGTTACTGTTTATTGTTTGTTGATTGATTGATTGATTTCTCTAAATTAAGCCCTATTATTTTACAAATGAGGAAATGAAAGCCATAGAGAAGCACAAGGATATATGCAATGTCACAAACTATCATGTAAAGATCCTGGGTCTTTTAATTCTAAATCCAGTTAGTTCTCTTTCTAAAGGGCTTGAAATCCTAGGCATATAAAGGATTAGTGATCTGTGATAGGACACCATATGGAACTATCCCATCAGAAGCCTCTTGAGTCAATGACGGAATAGATCCCACAAGATAATGTTTTTCAAAGTAGTAAATGCTAATCTTTGGAGCTACACTTTGAATTGACAGTGGGCATTGATTTTGAGATTTCATTCATTCAATCTCTATCTAGAGCAGAAAGACGTGATTTCAAATTCAGTCTTAGACATATACAAGTTGTGTGACCATTGCAGGGCAAGTCACAACCCAGTTTGCCTCTGTTTCTTCATTTGTAAAATGAGCTGGATAAGGAAATGGCAAAGTATTTCAGTATCTTTGCCAAGAAAATCCCAAAAAGAGTTACAAAGATTTGTATATGACTGGAAAATGGTCAATTATCCAGTTATTTATAATTAATCAAATTTAGGTTAACATAAAGAACACATTTCTAACAATTTGCCATTATTGTTCCAATTATTCAACAAATCTATGATTTAATAGATACAATACATCCATGACTACTCAAACTATGCAAACTTACAATCACATGCTCCAGGAAAAATTACAAAGTCCATTGAGTAGTATGGGGATGGGAAGATTAGAGAGCAATGAGGTCTTCCTTGAATTATTTTGACATTAGTAGATACTAATGGGACATGCAAGCTCTACATTGTTTTTGCTATTAGTCCATTTATCTGTCCAATCACATTTTCCTGATGATATCCTTTGTACCAAATTTCCTACATATTTCCCTATTCATAATGCCTTTATTACTTCTTACACCTACCATACAACTCTCCATTTACTTCTATGTAACTAACCTCAAAGTGTCAGAGCAGTATTCTAAGACTCACAATTATACAACATTTACAAAAGAATATTGCCATTATCATTGGTTTTGTTAACTTCTATCTGACTAATAATGACACAGAAATAGAAAAATGACCAGCAAACATATGTATGAAAAATGTCATGTATTTATTAAGTCAATGAAACTAATTAATTGGTTGACTTAGTAAAATCAACAAGTGTTTATTAAGAAAATACTCTGTTCCAAACACTGTATCTGAAACTGGGAATACAAATAAAATAATTGAGACAATCCCAACTTGCAAGGAGTTTACAGTCTGGCTTTAACCTCATCACTCAAATAAAACATTTCTTTATAAAGTCAATAATGATCTCTTAGTTGCCTTTGTTTCGCTACTGATCCATCTTGACTTAGCAGCTTCATCTGATACTGTTGAGCACCTTCTCCTTCTGAATATTCATCCATTCCTTTCCTACCTCTTTTCCTGACTCTATTCTCTTCTTCCTTCTCATCCTCTCTCTTGTCTCTTCCTTCTTCCCTCTCTCTACATCTCTGTCTTTGTTTATCTCTGCTTTTCTTCTTTCTCCCCTCTCCATACCTATATGACAGCCTCCCCATCTCCTTTATTGGTTAATTATCCAGATAAGATGTTTTTACCCATAGATATTCCCAAATGCTCTGTTCTAGGCTCCCTGATCACACTTTCTCAATGACCTCTTCAGCTTTCACAGGCTGAACTTTGTGAATGACTGCTAAATCTATACAGAAAGCCTCAGTCTCTGCCTGGAGCTTCAATCCAGCATCATCTATTAAATAGTGGTCTTTATAACTAGACATGTCTGTAAGAAATTCATTATTTCTCTCTTCTTTTCCCTTGTCCCTAAATGTTTTGTTTTATTGTTAGAACATGAGTGTGTCTTTATTGGAACAGAAGGAAATGTCTTACTCAGATTAGTTTCTATTGCCTAATGACTTCAATAAAGATATTTGTGGTAAGGACTCAGTCTCTCCTTCTGCTATTTTAGGATTACTGTTGCAATCAGGGGATTCAAGTTCCATTTGCAAGGAAAATCAGAGAACAACCAGAAATGTTATGTATTTAAGACAAAGATTAACTGCTTTATAAATGCAATATCCACAACTTAATTCCAAACAAAGGCATAATTTAATGAGAGAAAACCAGAAAAAGCTCGGCAAGGCAGATTGGTACAGCTGTGAAGGTGGCACCATTTGGTTTGCTGAGTTCATTTATTTGTTCCCTACTGTTGCGACAAGAGATTTTTGCATTTTTTTCTGTTCAATTCTATCAAACTATTTCAAGCTTATCAAAATGTAAAGTAAAAAAGGCATCATGGGAATGATTTGAAAGAATAAAAGATTAATTTGAAGTAAGAAAAAAGGAATTTCACAAATGAATAGGAACTTTCTTGAGGCACTCCCATACCTTCTGGAGCTGAGTGAATCAACTTTGAGTTTTTTTGCACATAGCAATGTAAGGCCTTGGGAAATAACCATGTCAAATGTCATTTGAAGCTACTCAATCGGGCACACAAAAAGACCCAGTGCACCGATAATATTTGACAACACTGGCTATGCTTTTTCTGCTCCAATGGCCAACTTGTCCAAATTCCAGGCAAACCAACACACAAATAATTCATAAGGAACGACACTGTCAGTATCAGCATTGCAAGGCAACCACTATGACATTTTTCACTAATGAACATTTCATATGCCAGTATGGTTGGGACTGTTTGCTGAAGTTAAACTATCCAGAAAAGAAGAAATTACTTTGACTTTGGACATGAAATAATGTCGATTTCTTTCCCATTCAACTCCAATTTATCAGCTGCTAATACAGTATGCTATATTTTATAGAATCATAGAATTTTGTAAATCAGAAGGGAGTTAGGCCTCATCAGTTTTAATCTCTTCCTCAATAACTTTTTTTGCCAATAGCTTTTAAATGAAAACATCAATGCAACTGCTAAGTTTCTTATAGAACCTTTGGCAATAATACAGTAGTAGTCTTTTTTCTCTCCTGGGATAGCTAGCCATATTTCTTTTCTATTGACTTTACAGGGAAACACAGAAGCAGTGAAACTTTTAGAATTAGAATCTACATCTTTCTTGCTTCTTGCTTTTGTGTTCTATAAGCTAGATTATTCTTAAATATTTGCCACTTCTCATCTAATTTTTACTTCTATGAATGAGTCAATAAAATCCCCAACTAATATAATTCATTTATTTTTTTGCTACTTGGCCTAAGAGATGGAAGTGCATTTCATATATTCACTAAGAAAACTCACATTTTGAATGGGATTCTCTATTCTCCATTAGCAGCTCTTCCAACTTCCATCAAAAACAGATTCATGTGCATTTTCAGAAAATTCAGTAACTTGAATTTATCCTCCTGACTACTGAAATCTTCTCAGTCTATTTGTTTAATGTCTTTTTTCCCCTGCAACATCAAAATAATTTGAAAGCCATTGTCAAACTTCAGCTAATAATTTTAATGGTTTATCTAAGAAATCCCAAATCCAAATATTTCAAATTCAACAAATGTTTGGTATAATGTAGAATAAAAAGAGATAATTATATGAGTTTTTTTAGAAACAGTTTATTTAAATATATTGGTATCATGATCTGTAATGGATAGACAGAGCCTTTCTGGGAATTAGAAAGGCCTGCATTAAAATACCATTCCAAGACAAAGGCTGTAAAGTCTTATGGAAGTCATAACTTCTCAATTCTCTAAGTAACAGTCTAAGATGATAAGCTTGAGATATCCCTATACCAATGGGATCATAGGTTGGAGCCAATAAGAAAGAATGTTGGTTTTGTTTCAAGCGAAGTTAAATTTGAAATTATAATACTCAACCAAGAAGCTGTTTCCTTTCCAAATTCAAAGAATAATTTAATAAGAGTGAGACAATGGATAAAATGAATAGAGAATGGATTCAAGTCCAAGGAAGAGTTGGACTGAAATTTTGCCTCTAACATTCTGGTTGTGTGACTCTGGGCAAACCACACCTTTCATTGCTCCAAGGATCTCCCTAAGTCTAAAAACTGCAGAAAAGATTGTAATCAGCATTGGTAGAAGGAATTTCCTCATCTGGAAGTTCTCCATGGCAATGAAATCTCAGGGCCAGTCTATATCCCTAAATTAAAAAGAAGAAATTTACTGAAAAAGAAACAATGTGGAGTAGCATACATTTGTCCTGTCAGAGTCAGGAATACATATGTTCAAACAATGAGAGGGATAGAATTACCTTCCCAAATCTATAAAATATTTAGTAAATAGCTCCAATGGTTAAAGGCAGAATTGATTCTTATAATTTAGAAATTATTTTGTAAACTTGGTACAAGCAACCTACTTTTATCCAAGAAATCAATGTCTTTTTGTTCTGAGTTCCTTCCACCTTACAAGATTAAACTTCTAAAACATGAAAATAATTTATGGCTAAAAATGACCTATAATCTTTTAAAATTTCCAAAATAGGAATGTTTTTATGAAATGAAAAATGATAGAGAAGCTTTCAAAGTTGCTTAAGAGTTTAAAAACAGATTTTGTAATGAATTTAAAAAAATATCTCCCACCCCCATTTTTCTAAATGAAGGGCTACAGATTTTTCCATAGAAAAATAATATTAATCAACTGATTTGTCAATTTAACCCTGCCAACTTCCATAAATGTAAGAAATTCTTTTGGTAGGAGAATTCCATGCTCCTGCCTTCACCTGTCCATCCATTTGCATAAGAGTAAGCACTACTCCACTACCAGGTTTGTCAGTGTTTTTAGAGACCCATCTAGTCTGAATCTGGATTCATACCTACTTGATCTGGAAAATGATTATAACAAATATACAAAAATGAGGCAGGATTCGAATAGGTGGGAACTCTAATTAGATAACCAAGCATATAAAGCTCAATTATTATTTTAAAAATGTGTCGTGTCCAAGAAATAATTTTTTAAAAGGATACTCTGACCAGAAGTTGCAGGAGATATTTTGGATGGTAAACTACAGTACAATGAGTAAATTGTAGCTTTCATCTAGGAGGAAATGAAACTTTGAACAACTCTCTTTAATTTCTAAGATGTTTAAAGTGTGATTTCTGCTTATAGGCAAAACATATGTGTATACAAATTTAGCTTTAGGAAAAAGGAGGTTCTTTGTGAGATCTCTGTCCAGCTTAGGTTTTTGATGATATTGTTCCTAACTATTCCAAGTAATGTTAGACATATATTCTAAGAAAGAAAAGGCCATCCAAACATTGAAGAGAGGCAGATGAAAAGAAGGGAGTGGAACAGAAAGAAGATTGGTATTGGGCTCCAAGGACCTGGGTAGAAATCCCAGCTATGCAAATGATCTTGAATAACCTTAGGGAAATGAATTTTATTCTCTGAGTTTCTAGTTTCTTGATCTATAAAATGAAGAAAATGGACTAAATGATCTCTGGGGTTCCAACTAGCTGTAAACTTATGGTTTTGTAGCTTTTAATGATCTTTACTATTGCCTAAGGAGGGCCATTTCATTTTCAGAGTCCACTAATTTATTTTTCTCCCTTAAATTACCCCCAATCTATCTCTCTATACTTAATCCTTAGTTTGTTCTTTTAGAACTACAGAAATACAATATAAGCCTATCATCAGTCCTGTCGTCATCCTTTGGACATGCTCCAGTTTATCATATTTCTTCTTACAATGTGTTACCCAGAATGATACTGTATTTGTAGTCTAGTCATGATATAGTCAGTATAGTTGGGTTATATCCTATCTCACTGATGACATTAAGTTTCTGTTAATGCAACCTAATTACTCAATTAACAAGCACTTTTTAAGTGTTTACAATGTGCCATATAATGGGCTAGGTAATGAGGAAATAAAGTTTCTACTCTTAAGGAGTTTACATAATATCAGGGCAAAAAAACCCAGGTGTATACATGTACACACAACACATATGTGCATGTGTTCATATGTATATGTATGTGTACATAAATGTACGTGCTGTATATATATATATATATGTATGCATACTTATCAATTCTTAACAACTGACTTTAAAAAAATCTGTGCAAAATATACTTTCAAGTTTAATCATCCTTATTAGCAATTTCTCCATCATGTTTTAAAGTCTAGACAAGGAGAAAAACAAATCAAGCTCTGATTTGTAGTGTTCTTTATTTCTGAAATACCCTCATAACAACCCTGGCTGGTAAATGCTATCTACCATTTTATAGATAAGGAAATTGAACCAGATAGAGGGTAAACAGCTTTTCATGAACGGTGACACAAAATGTCTAAAACTCAATCTGAACTCAAAACTTCCTTGGGGTAGGAAATGGTGATAGAATCTCTCAAAAGAAAGCTGCTTTTACTCAAAGTCTCTCAGTTTTGTTGATGACAAAATTCTTTAATTTTTCCAGAAAAGGTTTCATGCAGTAAGATTATTCTGAAAAAGAAGTAGTGTGATTTGTTTCAATTTTGGTCCTTTTCATGCTTTTAGAAAGCTGTAATTAAACCTCATTACTTCCCAGAACCTAATCGGCAAGGCAGTTAAATTATAAATTTTGTCGGGTTAAAATTGCACAATGACCAATGAATAAAAGAAAGATTTCAACCATAATTTGATGCTCTACTGATAGTCAACTGAAATCTTAGTACAGAATAATTGCTCCAAATGATCTAGTCTAAGAAACATTTAAAGTCATTCTTTCATGTGAAAACTGGAAGGGTTATAAAGATAAAAGATGTAGATATAAATATTTCTATATATATACATATGAAGATGTAGTGAAGTTTTAAATTCCTCTTCACATCCTTAAGGAGGAAATCTATGAAAAATATAATGTAGAAAATGTACCTGAAAGATTTTAAACTATGCCATTTTTTTTGGACTAGCATCTTTTAAATGAAAAAAAAATCAAAAGGCAGCATAGAAAAGCCTGCAATATTTCAAAATGGGCTTAGTGTTTGCTACTTATCACAGTGGGATGCTCTGAAGACCAGTAGCCATGAGAATAATACATAATGGCTCAACATTTATTTTCATGGCATGTTTTCAATTAGTTTTTATCTTCCCCTTCAGCTACCCATTTGCAAGTAGAGTAACTGGATCTGGAGAGACAGGGAATATGCGATATGCCTTTCTATATTTAGCTCTATCCATTTAATTCCTACATCCCTACAACAAAAATGTGGTTGGTGGGTATATTCATTTCCACATTGGTTAGTGTCACTTGTCATTTTGGGAAGAAGACAATAAGTAGGGTCAACTCTCCCTTAAATTTCAGAATTAATTATTAATACCCCTAATCAGATTCTATATGATCTTGATCAAGGTCTGCAATATAATACACATTAGTAGAGCTAAACTTGTATCTCCAATTGCTATCCATTATCTACTGAAAAAAAAAATCATTGTAGGCTGCCACTTGAAGCCTTGTGTAATCTGTCCCTAATGTGCCTTTCTAACATTTTGCCTAAATACTCCCCTTCACTCATTCTTGCTTTCAGTCAAAATGGATTCCTTTCTGTTCTCTAAACAAAATTCATGTTTTCCTAGTATATCATCATTCATTTTCTGTTCTTTACCTGGAATGACCTTCTTTCTATGATGTTTGTCAGTTTCTGATCATGGTTTAGCTTAGATACTCCCCCCACCCCCCAAGGAAATTTTCTTTGACTCCCTCTACTCCAAGGGACATCCTCCTCTGAAATAACACAATACTTTCCCCTTCTCAATTATGCCTATTATAATTATTTGAACACAAGTGCAATCTTCAATACTAGACTAGAAGCTTTATGAAAACAAAATCTGTATTTTATTCTTATTCCCAACTGTGCTTTGCACTGGTGAATAGAATTGAATATTAGAGGAGAAAAGTGTTTACACAAAGTTTAATGAGAAAAAAAAAGAAAATGCCACTTCCAGGGACTCTGAGACAATTCTTTGAAGAATTATTGTGTTTAATTATCTCTTGAAGGATAAGTAGGATTTAAATTATTAGAGAAAAAGTAGGAGGGAGAGTATTCCAGAAAAAGGGAATGAATGACCAAAAGAAATTTTACAGAATTACAGAAAATGTTTGAGGAACAGTAAAAAGTCAGGTTTAGATGAGGATAGGCCCTAGTACCTAATACCAAGCACTTTCTTGGTGCTGAAGATACAAAGAAAAAACAAAAGCAGTCTCTGTCCTCAAAAAGCCTTCTACTGAAGAGAAAATAAAAACAGATATATACAGAATCAATAGAGAACAAATACAATTAACAACTACCCTATCTTGAACATAGTAGAAACCTAAAAAATGGTTATTACATTGTATTTAATTTGATAAAGTCATTAATATTTAATTGAAGACAAATCATGACATGGTTTGAAAGGTAAACTAAAGTGTTCAGAATTTATCTTAAGAAGGCAATTTCCTAGACATATCCAAGAGGAGACCGGATGGCTATTGGTCATTTATGTTGTAGAAGAGTTTCCTTTTTTTTGATTAGAGATAGAACTAGGTAATATCCTAATATCCTGATGGCTACTAATCCTGTAATTTGTATTGATTTTAAAGAAGTGATCATTATTATGGATAATAAGTTTAGGAGAATTCACCATTGCTACTCATTTTTCTTGGGGCCATTATCTTTCTGCATCAGCTACCATATTTATCACTATTAGGCCATTACAATTAGTATTTGATTTTGTGCCATATTTCTGTCCTGCAGACATAATCTATGATGCAAATAAAGTATGTAAGAAATGCAGCAATTAGCTCTAGAGTGACCTTAATAAAAATACCCTTTGCTATTGGTAGCCACCGACTCAGGTCACTTCTGTGCAATTTCTAAATGCTTTAAGATGTTCAACAAGATTTAAAGGCTATACTTTGACAATATGAAAGACAGCATTGCATAGTGGTTTATAATCCCAAAGACTCCCTTCTTCTCTTTCTCCATCCCTCTCTTCCTCTCTTCCCTCCATTGCTTCCTTTTTTCTTTTTTTCATTTCTCTCTTCCTCTTTTCTTTCTCTTTTCCTTCCTTCCTTTCCTTCCTCCTTCTGCCTCTTTCTTCCTTCCTCTTCCTATCTTTTCTCTTTTTCTTCCTTCCTTCCTTTCTCTCTCTGTCTCTCTCTCTCTGTCTCTCTCTCCCTCTTCTCTCTTTCTTTCTCTCCCTCCTTCCTTCCTTCTTCCCTCCTCTCTTTTTCTCCCTCCCTCCCTTCCTTCCTTCTTTCCTTCCTTTTACTCTTTGTTTCTTTTACATCTGAATCCCTAGTTTGCCACTTGCTGCCTGTGCCCACAATCTGTGGGGCTTGATTTCTTTATTTACAAAATAAATGCCAAGGACTAGATTATATTTAAGATCTCTTCTACGTTTAATTCTAGGATTTCAAGTTAGACACAAATAGACAAATTGCATTAATGGGGGAAGTTTAAACATTGGAAAATCACCATACCAAGGAAGTTGGAGTATGGCCTAATTGATATTGTATAGTGTGACACAGCTAAATGATGGAGAAAATTCCATCTACTAATGGAGATTATAATATATTCTACAATTATAGTTTCAGAAGGTTGCCAAGAACACTGAGAATTCAAGTGATTTGTTCAGGGTCACACAGCCAGGAGGACTCAGAGGTCAGAGATGATCTAGATCTTTCTGTCTCTGAAATCAGTTTTCTATCTATTGTACTACGGTTTTCTCAAATCTGTTATTATTTTTTAAAAATAATACAACCTAAGAATTGGTCTAATAATGTACTTTCTGACTATCTGGAATCTTTCAAATTGATTGTTAGGAGGCCTGAGCAATATCTCTGAGATAAGTAAATGTTTAGAAAAATGTATAAAAATTGGGAACTTTTCAAAGGAGTCAACACAATCATATGAATTGATAGAAGTGCCATTTCCCCCCTTCCTGATAGCTAACAAATGAACCAATACCATAAAATCTCAAAAGCTTTCTACAACCCTAAAGAGATGGTATACTTACCTGTTATATATCAGTAGACAATGATGAAAGGTCACATAATGTACTCTACAGGACATTAGACTTATAGTCAGGAAGATGGGGGTTCAAATCCTCTTATACTTATGGGTTATGTGTCTCTGTGAAGTCACAACCACTCTGCCTCAGTTTTTATAAAATGAGGCTGTTAAAATTAATGAATATTAATGTCCAATTCTAAGTCTAAGATTATACAATTGAGTTCAAAAAATGAAAGTAAAATCTGCTTTTACTTATTGTCATTAAAATAATTCTCACTGATTAAAAACTAAAAGATAGTCAAAATGTAAATATCATGGAAAGAAGTATAAGTCTTTTTCTGTCACAATTGAACATATGGAGAGCAACTTGAGTAGCATTCACTCTGGATACAAAGGAAAAGCATATGTATTTATAAATAAATCCATATATGAGTGCATATACATATGCTAAGATTAAGTACAAAAGGAGGGTTAGGCTCATAACAGGAAATAACTATTACAAAGTTTGTGAATTAAAATTTTATCTATGGTACTACCACAGTTAGAATATATCTGGATTTAAACCAAATTACTTTAATTTCAATGTCATGCTCTTCAGTAGGTGGAACTGTTGTTTGAATCCTTTCCCCAAAAATGAATGAATGAATGAAAAAAAAAGATTTACTAAGTATTTACAATATGCTAGAAATAATGCTAAGAATTGGGTATATAAATAGAAGCAAGCAAAGCTGTCCCCATCCAAAAGGAGCAATGAAGGAAGATAACAATGAAGAGGAAATATGGAAGGTTACTGAGAAGGATGGTAAATCCTGAGGTAGGTTTTGAAAATGGATAGGAAGTAAATTGGTAACCTATTTCCTGGAAAGGTATGATAAAAGTTCACTTGTCAGAGTTCAGAGTCTTGAATAAGAATCCAAGGTTCTGGGTGGGGATTGAAAACATGTAAGAAGATGAAATGAGAGGACATAGTATGGATTGGAAATATCTGGGAAGTGTGCAATGCTAATATATACAATTTCAATCTATGGAATTAGAGAATCTTAGTTCAAAAAAGTAAACTGCTAGACATTACAAAACAACTGTAAATAGGAACCTGACTTTTCTTCATGGAGGTAGTTTCAGTTTGGACTTTAAATGTTACATGTCTTATCTGTGTGATAGATCTAATTCTGAACTCAGGTAATATCAACAGAGAGGTCTGGAAAATCATGAAAGGAAAACAGAAATGCCTAATGGGTTACAAGAAAATAAGCACTTATTGTAATTACTACTATTTAAAATATGTAAATGATACCTCTTAAAATTTACATAATAAGCAGACCCTACATGTTTTTCTAAAGATTAACAAAGAATGGACCTTAGCTTCAATATAGGAATTCATATATATATATATATATACATAAAACATACATTATATATGTATATATGTAATACATATATAATAGCCATGTGCTTAACAAATCTTTAAAAACCAAATAATTTTATTTTTTGTATGTGACCAAATTATAAATATTCCAAAAGGCCTATAGAATTTGTTGACTTGCATTCATGTTAATAAAATGGTAATTCCAGAACATTTCTGAAAAAGATTATTTTTTACTCAATGATAATTTATGAAGTGATTAAATTGCCATTGTGGCAATAAGGAATATTAAGGACATTGTTAATGCTTTTTGGAAAATGATTATCAAAACCAGGGGATCATGTGGTGAAAGTATGAGATAGATGACAATATCCATGATATTAATAGCTTATACACACACACATAATAGCGAAAGGAAAACTTCCAACATTTTAACAGCATATGTTGGACATAGTGCTGTATTTCAGTCAAGGACACCTGGATTTGAATCTCATCTCAGACAATGTGCTTAGCATCACTGTCACTGAGTGATCCTGGACAGTTCACTCTATCTCTCTGAGAATCAATTTCCTTCTCTGTAAAATGGGGAAGATGAACTGATTCTTGGAAGATGTGGTTTGGCACACAGATAGATGAAAAGATTAAGTATAGATATCTTGTATTTCTGAATAAGGTGGAAAGATATATTCCCTAAGCAACTAGATCAAAGATCCAATGAAGTATGGAATTATACATTTTGTCTATTGAATTATCATTTGTGACTCCCATATAAGAGTTTTTTTTATTGACTAATATTTTTTTTATTTTTTTTAATTTTTTTTCCATTCTTTTATTTTATTTTATTTTATTTGCATAACATATGTGTGGGTAATTCTTCAACAATAACCCTTACATAGCTTTCCGTTACAAATTTTTCCCCCCAACTTCCCCACCCCTTCCCTAGATGGCAGGATATCCACTACATGTTAATTATGTTAAAATATTGGCAAATCGAATATATGTATACATATTTCCAAACTTATCATTGTTGTGCAAGAAAAATCTTATCTACACAAACGATATATCAGATAAAGGAAACACAATGTAAGCAAACATCAATCAAGGAGTATGAGAATGTTATGTTGTGGTCCACATTTCGCATCCCTCTCTCTGGGTGTATATGGCTTTCTTCAGTGAACAATTGGAGGTGGTTTGAAACATATCCATATAAGAGTTTTTTTAAGAGAAAAAAATTCTTTATTTTATGAGACTTGTTTCATCTCAATACAACTTATTCTAATTATATAATCAACCAAGTTGCTCGTTTGCATTCATTCTACATTTTTTAATTTGTAATATGTCTTTAAAATTTTATGCATACTTCATGAAGAAAATCTATCTCTTACTGGGCCAATGAGGGAAGTTGACAGAGTAAGTCTCTACCTACTGAGAAAAGAGATTGAATTGAGAACACAGCAGCTTTGGTAAACGATGGCATCATTAAAGTCTAGAAACGCCCTGCTAAACAAGTTTATTAGGAAGATTTCCTTTATTAGGCCAAATGAGTTATGTATTTAATTTTTTTTAAATGAAAAGCCTGCCGTCTTGTCTTGACAGTCCTGTTGACATGAAAGGGCAGCATTTATTATTCTCCCTTCACAGTAAGCAGAAACCGACAGCAGTCAAAAGATAAACAGATTTAATCGCTAGGGAAGGGTCCATGTGGTTTTGTCTTAAAGCAAGCTCAACTCTAGAAGTGAATGTTGATACTGATGTTGCTTAGGAAGCCTGGAGCAGTGGGCTTAACTTGTGCCCTTATTTTGATAACTAGGATAATGATCATATTGAAATCACAGAAGCACTGTGACTATGTTATCCTTCAAGTTCTGAAATAGGAAGACAACACAATGTGGGAGACAATTTTAATGA
This sequence comes from Myrmecobius fasciatus, assembly GCA_023553655.1. NCBI lineage: Eukaryota > Metazoa > Chordata > Mammalia > Dasyuromorphia > Myrmecobiidae > Myrmecobius > Myrmecobius fasciatus. Next base: position 40,414 of record JAJPUD010007944.1, on the reverse strand, counting down.
CAATGAACTTTTATATTCACTTATCTAAAGAAAGAAAGAAAGCAAAAGAAGAAAGTGGGTATATATGTAGGGAGGAGAGATTTGAATTAAAGAATCTTCTTGCCTCAAAAATAAACTAACATTTAACACTAAAATTTCAGTTTAGGTCAGAATAGCAGGTCCAGAAGTGTGTTTGGTTATACTAATAATGTTTTTATTTTCAGGACCAAGAACTAATTTAATGATGGGAAATGACACAAATCTGACTTCAGATTATTGATTACAAGACACAGCAGGGTCTACAGTGTAATAGATAACAGTGATTATTAAGAACTTTTCAACAGATATTTTCAATGCTAAATTGATTCAAATCCTCCAATTGAAGCATGCTTCTGTAGGACTAAAGATTCGAAAGTATGCACTCAAGGGCCAATCAAGAATGCTATGCTCACAGAAGACAAGAATACGGGAAGTGTACAAACATTTATGAAGTGCCTACCATGATTCCAATTATTGTTCTGGTGTTGTTATTTAATTGTTTCAGTCATATTTGACTCTTTATGATCCCATTTAGGGTTTTCTTGATAAAGATATTGGAATGATTTGCCATTTCCTTTTTCTGCTCATTTTACAAATGAGGAAACTGAGATCAAAAAGGGAGATGGCTTGCCCCGGGGCACATAGTTAATAAGTACCTGGAACTGGATTTGAACTGATGAAGAGGAGTCTTGATTCCAAGCTCCATGTTCTATTTACCATATCACCTCAATCCACCATTCTAAGAGCTTTCTAAGTATCATCTCATTTGATATTTGAATATTGTCTTTTGAATACTGAATTTGATGAATAAATTTCATTTTGAATAACAACAGATCATTCCATGTCTACACAGTCCCTTTTTGACTTGAGTAGAACAATAAAAAAATCCAAACTGAAATCTTGACAGGAGTGACAGCAATATTTTGTTCATATTATAAAAATATGACCTTTTATTCCCTTTGATAAAAATAATTAGAATACTTTAGTTGAGTATCTTGTAACTAGTGGATTAGTAATGAACTGTTTAGAAAAATGACAATCTTCAGCACAGAACTTAATATCACAGAACTGTTGACTTAGGATGGATAGAAATAATATGATCATATACTTAAAATCTAAGAGGTTATCTAGCATGAACTCCTTCATTTTTCCAATAAGGAAGCTGAAGTCCAGAAACAGTAAGGGATTGCCAACAGTTTTATAGTTAATAGAAATCTGATAGGGATGGGTAATACACTGAGATGACAGAATCAGGATTCAAAAATATCTTAACATATTAGTCTATTGGGTAAAATTTTATTAGATGAAACCAAATACAAATGTATAACAGGTATGAGTTGAAAACACATACACTTCAGAAATACAAAAAAAGGGAAAACCATTGTTAATAATCTGAAAATAAACATTTATGGCTTTGAAAATAGTACAAATGGTAGGATGTGGTACTTAGCATGATGCCTGAAACATGGTAGAAACTTAATAAATATTTATTGACTGATTGACTATGGCAACCCAAAAATTAATGGACTCCAAGAAGAAAATCAAAGCAGAGAGAGTCCTGCTGGTTAGATAACTTCTACTGTCTACCCTTGTCACATCACAGCTGTAATATTTTTTTTAAATTTTATTTTATTTGCATAACATATGTGTGGGTAATTCTTCAACAATAACCCTTACATAGCTTTCCGTTACAAACTTTTCCCCCCAACTCCCCACCCCTCCCCTAGATGGCAGGATATCCACTACATGTTAATTATGTTAAAATATTGGCAAATCGAATATATGTATACATATTTCCAAACTTATCATTGTTGTGCAAGAAAAATCTTATCTACACAAACAATATATCAGATAAAGGAAACACAATGTAGCAAACATCAATAGAGAACATGAAAATGTTATGTTGTGGTCCACATTTCGCATCCTTCTCTCTGGGTGTATATGGCTTTCTTCAGTGAACAATTGGAGGTGGTTTGAAACATTTCATTGTTGAAGAGAGCCATGTTCATCAGAATTAATCGTCATATAGTACTTCACAGCTGTAATATTGCTGAATTTTGAGTGCCACAGTAAGAGAAAGACATTAATAAGCTGGAAAAAGTTCAGAATAGTTAAGGGATTGAGTCAGTGTCACACAAGAACTGACATACAGAGCTAGAGATCTCCAGCTCAGAGAAAAAAAGATTCAGAGAAGGCAGGATAGCATTCACTAGGTACTTTAAAGGGATTCCATTTCCTTTTTTTTTTTTTTTTGGATCTAGAAAGCAGAACCAAAAATAAAGAGAAGATGAAAAAGGGCAAATTTAGGTTTGATATGGCAGGGGTGGGGGGGGTGGAGAATCCTAAGAATTAGAGGCAAGCAAAAGGGGAATATGCTGTTTTGGAAGGCAGTGAGATCTCCCTCAGTGAAATTCTTCAAGCTCCTATGACTATTTAATACATATGTGGTAATTGGAATTCCATTAGGTGTATGGATCAGATATGATAGTTTGCTGATAATATTTAACAATTGGCTCTCCATAAAGTCTGACATATCTTTAAGTTTAATTTGGATTATTAACACTTTTCCATGAATTTCTTAAGTCTAGGTAATCACCAAAACAATAAATCAAACCCTTTGGTAGCATCAGCCAATTTCCAAGGTGAGTTATTTCAATCTTGCATCAGCATACCCCTGATTGGGTGGGGTGGTAAATGACCTTCTGCCATGTGGCAAAGTTGAGACTTGAACCCAAGTCCTCTGATTTCAAAACTCAGTACTTCTTTTATTACACCACATTGCCGGGCCAAAAATGTTACCCACTCTGGCTCCACATTGATTACTGCTGAGCCAAGAGAGAATACTGTGTGCCAGGCTTTCATTGGCTCCATACAGTGCTAGTGGTACATCCCTATGCAGAAGATGTAAGCAAGCAAGGAAGGTCAAAAAACACCTTGCCCAGTTCTCATTTCTCTTCAACAATTGTATACACGTGTGGCCCAGTATAGTAATCTATGCAACTAGATGAAATAGTTGATAAAATTTGGAATTGAGGGATTCAGTTCAAATCCTGCTTCAGATACATGGGCAAGTCCTTTAACCTTAGGTTCAGTTTCTTCAGCATTAAAATAAAAATAATAAAAGTATATCTCAACAGGATGTTTGTAAGGAACAATTGAGATACCAAACAAAAAAACACTGTATAGTTGGTAGCTATTATTTTAAAATTTTATTATATCATAGCACTTCCATAACAATACAAAAGATGTTTGCCCATCAAATTGCAAATCTACTATGTATAACTCTTAAATATATTCCTTTTAAATGTATAATAAAATTATCATGCAAATTTATTTTTTCCCTTCCCCTCCCACCTTAGAAATGGCCATCCTTAGACACAAAGAGGTATATTTCGTACATATTATTATTTATCAGTTCTTTCTCTGGATACAGTTAGCATATAAGCATATATATATATGTGTGTGTATATATATATGTATATATTTACCTCTGATTTACCTTTACCTTTTTAATTTCACCTCTGATTTTTCTCTCTCCATTCAAAGAATGATAGTTTTTGAGCTAGGATGGACTTTTGGATATATGTCCCAAAGGCTCTGCTCCTGTATTTATGTAGGAATAAATCTAAAAAGGAGTGTCTTACTTCATTGTTAAGATTTACGAACTCTGAAAGAGTGAACTATAATTTCTAGGCAGTAATGGAATTCCTAGATTCTCTGTACTCTCACAAAGTGTATTTATAGGGAATAGGGTTCTCCCATTGGTCAAGGAAAGGTAAGGAAAGTAGAGAAGTGGTCTTCTGGGATGGATATTTTGATTATATATAGTGTTGAAAAAGTCCCTTTTTTGAATGCAGAAAAAATGCAGCCTATAATATTGGAACTTCTCTTAATCATATTTTCTTCAATTTCTTCATCTGTCAAATGAGCTGGAGAAAGAAATGGCAAAATACTCCAGTATCTTTGCCAAGAAAACCCCAAATGGGGTCATGAACAGTCAAACATAACTAAAATGACTGAACAACAAAGATGTTGTAATTTGCTATCAATGATACTGGGGAAGACACAATTCAATATTTTTTGAGCTATGAGATTCAATTTGATTCAATTAGATCTAACTCAATTCTTTAAGTATTTATTAATCATTTACTAAGTGTAAGGCCTGTACTTATATTCCACTAGGAAAAAACATTTACAATGGTCTCAGATTCCTTATCTACACAAAGCGGGTAGTGAAGTAATGGTTACTGTGATCTCTAGAACTGTGATCCAAAGATCCTAAGAAAGGGATAATAATAGCCTCTACCCATATTGTGTCCACAGAGGCAGCCATGGTTTCTGGTCCCAACAGTGTCAACAAGTAGATTATATTTGAGAAAGAAATACAAAATTTACATAGACAAAAGAAATGCAAAGTAATTTTAAGGAGAGAACAAGGAACAATTAGCAGAATCAGGAAAAGTCTTTTGTTGAAGGTGGCAGATGATTTGAGCTTTGAAGGCATTATTTTAAATTACTAATTTGCAGAACAGATCAGGTTCATTCATTCTTCTTTCATTTTAATGAAATTTTCTTTAGTGCAGAAGAGATACAGTTTGAGGTCACCCTATTGGTTTGTCCTTTGGAGGGTGTTTTTGAGGTGTTCAGGGAGATTGCCTGAGCTAGGAGAAATAGAATGAAGGTAGCCTGATACCTTCCTGCTACTGGTACCTCTCACATAGGATTACATAAAATTCTCCAAGCAATGTTTTTTAGGTTTTGAGTTCCATTTTATACTGACAAAATGAATATATCTGTCTAATTCAGATGATAATGATTAACAAAATTGTTTCAAACTCTGTCTCTTATCCTCCAATTCCTACTCCCCTTCCCACACATATTTAGAGCAGATATGTGTTAGCCTCCTACTTCCAAGGAAAGAACAGATCCACACCATCATCAACTCACTCTTTTCCTAGGATCAGAAAGGGAGAGACAGCCATATTCTCAGATTAGGTTGATACTTTGATGATCTCATCCTTCAGGCTTCTCCAGAGCCATGTTCTAACAGCAGTCCTTTTCCTTTCATGAAACTCCATTATCCCTGTTTCCATTATTATTTAACATCTGGAAACATGTTCAGTTTAAAAAGAAAAATAAACAACAAAACTCGATTCATCTAACCTTTATGCACTTCTCTCCTATTTGTTGCAAATCTTCTGGGAAGAAAATCATTGCCTAACCTCAATGGCTCCATTTCCTCTCCTTAGATTCTTTTCTTCAACTCCTTGCAATCTCCTTTCCACAATTATTATCCTACCACAACTTTTCTCTCAAAGAATGACTTCTTAATCATAATTTCCAATACTTCTTTTACTTCAATTTTAAGAAATCAATGTCTTGTAACAAATTATTTTTTTAATTACTCCTCTCCTCTGTTTAATCCAGTGATTTTCCCTTGAAACTATATTAAAAGAGAAAAAGGAAATACCAAACTCTCACAGCAATAACAAATAGTCACACTGTATATTTGATATTCTTCATCTATATTTTGCTACTTCTTTTTTTAAAAAAAAAGAAGGGAAGTGTATTTTTTCAACTCTATTCCAGCCAGGTATAAGTAGATGACATTCAGTTTAATTATACTAGTCTTTCTGCTTACCCAATAGTAATTTTCAGTCCTTAACCTCCTTGACTTTTCTGAAGCATTTAATATTACTGATCGCATCCTCCTTCTGGACAGACTTCACTTCCCTGACTTCTGACACACTACACTATCTTGACTGTCCTAGCTTTCTCCTCTGCCTTCTCTAATTTTTCTCTCAATGGGTTTTGTTTTCTACTTTCTAGCATTATAGGGAGGGCCTCATTACCACTACAGGAATATCCTAAGAGGCCTTCCCACCTCCCTGCCTGTCCTCTCTCCAATATAGCCTTCAGGTAGAAGCCATAATGATTTTATACAAACACACATACACAGTATGGGTGCCATTCTTCTTTTAAAATATATTCAGTAGCTCTTTATTATTTGCCTAAAAAAAGCTGAATCTCCCCTGTCTAGCACTTGAGGCTTGCCACCATACTTTTCTAATCCTTTACTGCACTATCTTCCCTCTTTATATCCTACCATAAAGTCAAAAGTTTACTTTTTATCCCCAGACATGGCCTGACATTTCCAAACAATGATTTTGCAAACTCTATTACCAATTCCTGGAGTATCTTCCTTTCCCCTCCTATGTTTCATGTGAACCCATTTTTAGAGCAAAACTGATACCTTAGTTTAAAACGGTCAAGGTCTCCCATTGTATTGAGGACCATTCTAGTCATTTTGACTAATGTCTTGGCTACAGACCCAGAGGACTCTGAGGAATGAGACTGCTGACTCTGCACAGCTGTGCCTCACTTAAGTTCAATTCACTTGCATGTCAAAATATAATCCTCCAGGTATCAATGATCTTTGAGAATTCTTTAGAGCAAGAGTAAGTTATCTTTGGGCCAAATGAAGCTCACCGACTGCTTCTGTATGGCCCCTTCTTAGCTCACAGGATGTATTAAAAAAGGCAGCAAGCTGGATTTGGTCCATGGGCTGTAGTTTGCAGAATCCTCCTTTAGAATTTTATTAAAATGCAATTCCCAGTTAAGATAACTATATGAAAAGTTAGAAAGGAAACCAACTTTCTCTCTCATAAAAAAAAACAGCAATTGCAACCACATCAATAATATAAATAGCAATTTATTGTATAGCTAGTACTAGTTAGCATTTATATATCACTTTAAGATTTACAAAATATTATACAAGTATTTCACATTTGATTCTCACAACTCTTAAACGTAAGTGCTGACATATATGCATACTTCTCTCTGTCTCTCTCTCTCTATATATATATAGAGAGAGAGAAGGACAGGAGAGGGAGAAGGAGGGGAGAGAAAGGGGGGAGGGAAGAGAGAGACAGACAGGAAAATATTGGAAAAAGTCCTGAAATAGAAGAAAGGTAAAGAAAAAAGATGAGAAATGGGGGAAAAAAAAGGATGGCCAGAACCTGTGAAGATTAGGAAAGAGGTCAGCTTCATAAATGAGTCAGATACCTGTGATTGCTGGGAGAGGAACTGTATGAGGGATGCTAGTATAAACCCAAGTAAATATGCTTGGAGCTTGCTAACACTGGGGAGAGTAGCCCCAGGGAAGTCAATGAAAGCTCCAATAAACACTCCTAAAACCAGCAGGTGCACTGAAGGAGGACTCTCTCCAGGATAGCAAGCCATTGTGAGCTCTGATAATCAGGGCATAAAGCCAGATCCTGTCCCTAGCCTATGGAAATAGTGCCCAGGAGAGAACCAGCCCCAATAGTAGAGTGAGAATCAGCGACAGCTTGTCGACTGTTCTGTGGACTATTAGCTACAGTAGGAGACAGGGCTACACAGGAAACACAGAACTAGTTTGTTAAAGAAACAAAACTAGATACCTAGCTTTGAGGAAGGGCCTTATAAGAGGCTTGAGACTTGTGTGATTTCAAATACCTAAATGTACTTTAGGCAAATAAAAATAAAATTTATTCCCAACCTCAATCTCTTATTTCTAATTAAATCTACTGTTTTTTTTTTTTTCCTTTCTCAGGAAAGAACAATTACTAATCACAAAATAGCACCTTTCATATTTCAAGACAGAGATAAAATCCATACCTATTAGCTCAGGGCTTATAGCTGTACACTATCAAAAACAACTAATGTGGAAAGTAGGCCAAGAAAAGATAATTTAAGAATTATTGTACTCTCTGGAAAAAGATTACCTAATGAAAAATCTAGATACCATATTAGGGAAATTATCAAAGGAAGTGTCCAATTTTATTAGAAGGAGAGGGAAAAGTAAAAACAAAACAAAACAAAGCATTGATATTTTTTCTGAAAGAAACCCAAATTAAAGACATGCCAAAATCCAGAGATGCCAGGTAAAATTAAAAAATACTGCAAGCAGCCAGAAAAAGTGCAAATACTCCTCAAACACATTCAAGATCACATACCATTCTACAAGTATTGTAGAGGAGAGAAAAATCTTGGAATACGATAATCCAGAAGGGGAAAAAAAAACACTTGGAAGGAAGAATTACTTTCACAGAAAAACCAAATTAACTTTGCAGGTGAAAAAAGGATTGGTATTTCAATAGCAGATTTTCAAGCATTCCAAATGAAAAGACCAGAACTGAGTAGAAATTATGAATTGCAAATATGGGAGTCAAGAGAAAGATATGGATGTTACAAGGAGCTAAGTGATGATTTAATGCTTATATTTTAATAAGAGAAGAGAGACATAGAACTTTTGAGAATGCTGCTGTTGTCTTTGAGGATCATGGATGATATAAAGGAATACAAATGAAGCCTAAGGATGATTGGTAGTGCAAGGGAAACAAAAGGAATAGAAAGAATATGCATGGAAAAAAAAAAACCAAGAATCCCAATCCTATCTGAACCAAAGGCTCATGCACAGCCCCCTACACAAATCCACAGGAATTTAGTAGAAAACTATATTAAAATCAAGAGAAAAACAGATGTAATTTAAAAATATTTTGTGACCCTTGAAACAGAATTTTGAATGGATACTTGTCCCTTTCCCCCATTAGAATGTAAACATTCCTCCATTTATTAAACTTTTACAAATGTGTTATTTTTTGTATGAGAAAAATGTTTATATATGTTAATCTTTGTTAAATTCATAATAATAATGAGAACAAACTCTCTCTCCTCCCTCCAAAAAAACCCCAATTATTCCATGAAGCTTTTCCTGATTCCCTTAATTTTCAATGCCCTTCTTTTTCCTCACCTTCTAGACCTTAAAAAGAACCTGGTTTAGCATATCTCTAATGTACTTATCCTGTATTTATGTGTGTATGTATACCCATATATACATATGTACACACACATATGTAGGTATTGGGACAACATTTATCTTTTTCTAGTACTATGGAACTTCTGTTCTTGAAAATCTTTCCGACTATTACAGATGGCTCTGGAATCATGTCTCTTAGTTCTTTTGTTATTACTCTGGGTTTTAGCTTATTTCTGGTAATCTGAACTCATCAGAGATAATTAGAAGCTCTTTTAACATATCCTTAGGCTATCAACTCCCTATTTGCTATATTTATTCTGTCCTTTCCAATTCAAAGACTATGCTTAACAGAGAAGATAGAAATGAACTAAGAGGTAAGAAGTGCTGCCTTCTTTCTATCATCCTTTAGGTTTGCCCCTGACCTTAACTAACAAATTCTATTTCCTTACCCGTTTTTTTTTTTTTTTTGGGGGGGGGTTGTTTTCTTATTTTTGGTGTCACTAAAAAACACCTTGGTGTTTATCAGTAATCTCAGATTATTCTGAATTTTTAGCATTCCTGAAGCTTATTTTCACACAAATGTGTCATGCTTTTATATTCATTTTTTATTACCTCACCTTGCTTCCATCTTCAATATATTTTATTATAAAATCTTAGGATCAAAGATATAGACCTAGACAGAACTTAAGAAGCCATTTAGAATAATTCACACTACCCTATACATACACACACACCTATCCCATATTAAAGTTACTTGTACTTCAGGACCTGGAGTCAAGAAGTTGTGGCTATTGTTCAGTTATGTTAGTCATATCTAACTCTTTGCGGCTCTTTTGTAGTTTTCTTGACAAAGATATTGGAAAGTTTTGTTCTTTCCTTTTTTAGTTCATACAGATGAGGAACTGAGGCAAACAGGGTCCAGGGTCACATGGTTAATCAAACACACACGTGAAGCCAGATTTGAATTCACAAAGATAAGTCTTCCTGATTCCTGGTCCAGCAAGCACAATATCCATTGCATGATTTAAGTTTTTCAGGAAGACTTAGGTTCAAATCCAGTCTCAGACACTTACTAGTAGTATGGCTTAATCTGTTTGTCTCAGTTTTCTCATTATAAAATGTAGATGTTGTGAAGATCAAATGAAATAATAATTATAAAGCACTTAGCACAGTGCCTGATATATATAGTCAACTCTATATAAATATTAGCTAGTATTATTATGGCAAGAATTATATAAACTCTATTATTCTCAGCACCTAACAGTTTCATATTAACTACTTAATCTTAGGTAATATTCAAAGTGGTAAAATTGATACAAAATGAATAAATTTCACAAATATATCCATCCATACATATATAGTTCATTCAGACATATGTAATTGGACCAGCTGCAACATATTAACAAGATTATCTAGTTCAAGGAAAAAGGGAAAATGTAACATGTTAAAACCTGTCCCAAGAAAATATATCCAGATGGACATGTGAACATTCATTTTAGATATCCTGAAGCTAATGTAAACAATTTCTGCTTGTGGTTCATGTTACTTTTAAAAATTCCAAATTTTATTACATTTAAAACTTACAAATCTTGAAGGAACTTACAGAGGTCATTTAATATAACTCCCTGGCTGCAGGCAAGATTATTCTTAAATGATCTGTTATCATCATGATTTTAAAACATCCTTTGGGAAAGCCATTCCATAGCCCTCTTTAATAATCTCTTTTAGTATCTGAAATCCCTACAGCTAGAATTTTTTTCTTCATTCCAAACCTCAATCCCTTATTTCAAATTCAATCTATTTTCTATTTTTCCTTCTGCAGAGAAGATAGAGAACAGTTACTTATCATATAATAACCTCTCATTTAAAGAAAGAAAATTTAAAAAAAAAACATACTTTCAGCTCACTGCTGACAGAAGAGTATAGGAGAGGGAATACCCATCTGGTATTTTGAAATGTAAAATTATAGAAAAAAAGGCATTTGAATTGTTGTATTATTATATTAAAACATCTTGGTTAATGGATCATAGGCTCATAGAATTTGGATCAGAAATGGGTCTTCAACACTTTCTAAACCAAGTCTTTTTAAATTAGAGGAGTAAAACACAGAAGGGACCTGCACAAAGTCACTTGGGTAGTAAAATGGCAGAGTCCATCTTAAAACTCAGATCCAGCATCCTCTTCGCTATACCAGTCAAAACCCACTGCATCTATCATAATTCATCATTAAAAAAAAAAAACAAGAAGAAACATTTCCTTCAAGAGATTGCATTGGCCTCTAGACTGATCATAACATCAGGAAACAATGTTCATTTCCCTCACACACAAATAATTAAATTCCTGTCTTGTAAATCTGTTATAATTCATTGTACAACATCTCAATGTTAAAAAAAATAAGTACTTTGTATGAGATTGGGAAGCAGGGTGGATAAAGCAGCAGCTAAGTGGCAGAGTAGAAAAATTACCAAGATGGGAGTCAGGATAGCATATCTTTGTGAGTACAAATCTGATTTCAGGACAAGTCAGTTAACCCTCTTTCCCTCAGGTTCATCATTTGCCAAATAAGTTGGAGAAGACAATGACAAACTACTCCAGTATCTTTGCCAGGAAAATCCCCAAAAAGGAAAAAAACTGAACAACAACAAAAAATAATGTGAAAAATATTGTATACTAGCTTTGTGGAAATTTAAACAAAACTAAACAACTTCCAGGAGTTTACATTCAAATAGCCTTTAAGTAAATACAAAGTAGATAAAAATGATCCAAATTATCTTAAGAGGGAGTCGATATGAGCAAGTAGGGTATATTGGGGAAATAATATCATTGGAAGCTAAATATAGAGTTCGAAGGGAACTTTTTAATTATAGGGATTAGGAAATTCAGGCATATGTTGATTAAGTGACATGGCCAGGTCACTCAGTTAGTATTAGAGATCGATGTGAAAGCCTCTTGTTTTCTTTCTAGGCCTAGAATTCTCTTCCCTAGAATCACACCACTCCCAGCCTTGTCTTTGTAATTGGTAGCACTTGAGCTTTGCTTTGAACTAGAGAGTATCCCTAGAAGCACGAAGAAAACATCTCTCATCTTTTCTTACAGAACTGACTTTTTCTTTTCAAAATCAAAATCCTTCACCGATTTTTCAGGACAATGTCCAGATTAGATTTGAAAAGTGAATAAATTTTGAAATTAGCTTAGAAGCTAAATTTAAGAATTTCTCTAAAAACTGAAACAAACATTTTTTACATGGTATTCCTAACTCACGTAATTTTATAGCTTATCACTGACCAAATAAATTTTAATGAAACTTCTAAATTTCATTTTTAGGATGAAATCAAACATAGAAATATCTAGCTTTCTCTCCTCCAAAAACCACTAAATGCAGAGGGAGAAAACTTTAGGAGAAAATCATGAGAGGCTGAAAATAAATGCTTAAATCGGAAATACCACCTCAAATACAAGTTTTGCTTTAAATAACAAGTAATGTCAGGTTGCTCAAGAAAAGAACCTCCTTACTTCCCTTCTAGTGATGCAAGATCTAGTTTAATGGACTCACCACCAGACTGACATTTCTGTGGTCTTGGGCTGATCAGTAAGCCTTCAACTTCCTCACCATAAAATGAGGGTAATATTTAATTACTACTCAGGAGAGTTAGAATTACTGCATGCTTGTAAAGCATTTTGAAGACAAAATTTTGAGGTAGGAATTATTACTACTCTATCTCTAATATGTTATGTAGTCTTACCAGAGGCATTCATGGTAGGTTGGTACATTAATCATTCTAGGTAAGACTAATCTGGGTCCAAAGAAAGCTTTTAGGTTGAAGAGATTCCTTTCTATGCTTGGAACAACTTCTTACTCTCAGCCAAATCCTCTTACAGATTTCACCTCTTCTATGAAGTTTAGTGAGATTACACAGCATTTATTGGGGAGTCTGAAGCATCTTTAGACAGCATTTCAGCTATTACACAAAAAGCATTTTAGAGTTTTTGAGCAAGTGAATTGATTTTCTTTATTCTGTAAAGGGAGCATAATAATTATCTGACAGCAATAAATGATAATGACACAAAAAAATAAAATGACCAGAAATGTAAGGTGACCTTACTTTTCAAGAGCAATTTGAAGTCACAAAGCTATATTCTATTATTTGAAATTCTTCATTCCTTACTCCCTTTATATCAAAAATATAAAGTGGCCCTTTTTTCGCCCTTATAGAGTAATATAATATATACTCTTTTATATTTTTTATATTATCTTTTATATATAATATATATAATCTAACATAATTTTTGTTAAGAATTGTTCCATATCAGTTTCTAAATATTTTATAACTTAGATCCCATAGAAAGCTTTTAGATCCTGTTCATTGAAGGGACGGTGTCTCCTGAACAAAGCAATTTAATTTTGGAAAAATGTAAACTTAGAAAAGAATTTGGAAATACTAAAACCTAATCCTTTCAAATGTTATTTTCCTGTACTGTTACCTCAGGTTCAAGAATAACTATAGAGGGACTTGTACTTTGGGCCTGCAGAAGGACTTGAGTCCCATGTGTCATGGTCCAGAACATAAGGTAAATTGTATTTTAAAATTTTATTTTATTTTTAATTTATGGAGCAAAGTAAGCCTTTCCATAATAGTATAATAAAAAATGTGATTATAAATGAAATTGCAAATTTACTAGGCTCAACTTACTATTCTTTTCAAATATACAACAAAATTATCACGCAAATTTCATTTTTTCCCCTTATCTCCTCCAACCCCCTCCCTAGAGGGTGGCTACCATTAGACACAAAGAAGTGTGTGTGTGTGTGTGTGTGTGTGTGTGTGTGTGTGTGAAATTATATTTTGAAGTTTTTTATTCTCAAAATATCTTGCTATATATTAGGGACATTTATAATGATTAAGATTTATTAATTACTTTTCATTCACAAGTATGAGTTATTTAGAATTTCTCTAATGAGTTGTCTTTCAAATAGTGTTCTCTGAGAATATACCATGAAAAGAAAACATAGAATGTATCACCAGAATATATCATTTTCTACCCCAGCTCCTTCAAAAAATCCTGGCTAAAAAACTCATTCCTGAGTATATAGAGAACCTTTCTAATATTCAATGCAGTTTAATTAATGATGGCAATAACTATGTTGTAGAAATTCTAGGATAACAGTAATACTGAAAAACATTTGATATACTAATACTTACTACATACATATTTATCTGAGATGTATAGCATTTAGATACAGAAGATCTAGATTCAAATATTGACTCAGTTCCTCACAATCTATGTGACCTTGAAAGTCACCTCAATTCTGAGTTGCAGTATGTTTCAACTATAGAAGAGACTAAATGACCTCTAAAGTCAGCTCTAAGATTAATGATCCAGTGACAAATTAAAGAAACCAATAAGATATGCAAAAGTCTAGCTAAAGCCATCTTTGGATTCTCATTCTCAGTCTCTGTCTCTCTGTTTCTGTCTCCCTGCTTCCCTCCATCTTTCCCTCCCTCCCTCCCTCCTTCCCTCTCCTCTATCTCTTTCCCCTCTTGGTCTCTTTTTTCTCCTAGCTTCCTTTTGAAAAGAAAGGAAACAAACACTTCTATAAAAAGAGCAGAAGTTTCTTCACTTTTAATCTATTTGTAGAACTATAAGTTGGCAGTGACATTAACATTTCAATGTGAACCATCCTGAGAAGGACCACACTGGGAAATTTCTACCAAGATAGCTACAGGGCTTTAAAGACAGAATCTTGCTGTTGCTAATTGTACCTCTCCAGCATCATGGGTTTTGTTCCTCACTGCTGAGATATTTCATTTATAGAATATATAATATATGTACATGGCTTACTCAAAAATGTTTTTCAATCTTCATTTCAAAATAGGCTAAATGCCTAATGAGAAAGTGAAAGCTTTCAAAATATCAGACTCCATAAAAATGGACAAAAATGGATTGTATCTCAGATAGATTTGGGAAAACTAAAGAGAAAATTAAAAATTCAGGACTGTTCAGAACATTTATAATCATTCAAAACATCCACAATATTCACTGTTCCATAAACAATTTTTGAATTTGCTTATTTTTTATTTACTACTTAGAAATGAGATTGAAAAGGAGATCTGCAATTACCTGTTCCTTTTCCTTATTGTGTTCCATAAACTACTACCACATGATATTTTGAAAAAAAGATGAAGAATTAAGCAGAATCCTCCAATTAACCTCTCTGGTGTTGACAAAAAAAGGCTGAATCATCTCAATTTCACCAAAATAATAACATTATATTCAAAAAATATATTCAACCACTGGCCTAGTACCTTTCTCTCAAAAGCTCAGAGCATTTACCCTCTAATATCTAATATGTATAAATCCATGTACAGGAGAGATTTAAGGATGCCTAAAAGTCATTTGAAGCTGAGAAAATCAATGGAAAGATAAATCCATAAAAAGCTATTCTTGATTAAAATGCATACTTTCAAACTAAGTCTTTGTAAATGCTTTGATTTAATACTGTTACAAAGTTCTTATGAGCAATATTAACTGCTTTCTGGGGTTTTTCATTACTCAAAGAAGTTTACAGATGGTATGTCATCTGTATTCTCTCATAAACAATACATTAATTTACTAATGATAAATAAAAACACATTATTACTGGCTCTCCCTTTATTAATTCTATAGAGAGCTCACGGCCTTTCAATAAGATTACTTTTTTTCTTCAATGACAAGAAAGACGTAGGCCAGGATTGGCTGTTCATCTATGTTTACTTCCCGGGCTCTGTTTTTGATTGATCATAACAAGGCAACTCTGTTGCTTTTAAGTTACAGATAATTTTACTGGAAAAATGAAGTTCAAAGGTTTTTAATTGTATGACAAGACACAAAGGACCATAGAATAGAAAAATAGAAAATTTGCTAGTTGTTCAAAACAAAACCTTGGATTTAATGACATCCTTTTAATATAATTTTAATAAAATAAAATATTTAATATTTTAATATTCTGAAGGTTGATTTCATAACAGTCTGCAAATATTTCAAGGATCCCTATCTAGGGTATGGTAAATACTAAGAAGAGAAAATAAGAGGAAAAAGGCATTATAATTACAACATGAAACTTTTTTTGGTGTGAATGATCAAGAAGAATTTATTGTAGAATATTAAAAGCTGGGAGGCGGGGGGGGGAGGGGTGTTAGATGTTACCTAGTTACAGAATCACAGAGTCTCCATAGCCATTAATTCTAATTTAAATTTGAAAACAAGCAATACCTTTCTTGGAATAAAGGCTTTTTGTGCCTCTGAAGACCTCTACTGTTGGAAACCCATGATCTTCCAAGGTAATCTCTTCTCCCCTGAATAGCTTTAGTTATTAAGGACTTTTCCATGACATGACTTAACTAGTCTCTTTGTTACTCTTGTGAATTGTTCCTAGCTCTCCCTGCCTAAGGTGAACAGAACAACTATAATTTTGTTTCCAAATGAGCACCTTTTAAGTTCCTGAAGCCAGCTCTAAGCATTTTCTCCTGTAGGTTGAATAATCATACTTCTTTCAGTAAAGTATTATATTATACTGTAAGATCATAGCTTTTAGAACTGCAAGCGATCTTGAAGATCATCTGGCTTAGCTTCCTTATTTTAGAGAATCAATAAATGGATATATTTGATTTAAAGAGGGGAAATCATTCATCCAATGTAACAGAGCTAGCTAGTCAGCTAAGATTTGAATGCCAAAATTCCAAGTCTCCTGAGTTTTCTATTATAAATAATTTTTAATAGCAAATATTGTTAAGTACCAAAGTTGATTGCTGACAGGTAGGGAAATGATACAGAAGGAAAATCGGTTTTGAGTTTGAAATTAACAGTGCAAGGAAGAAGTGTGGTAGAGGGAAAAGAGTGATAAACTTAGAAGACTGAATTTGGGAGTTAAAGGATCTGAGTTCAAATTCTATCATTTACTGCCTTGTGTGGTCTGGGGTGAATTATTTAATCTTATTGAAACTCAACTTTTCAAGGCTAAAGAGGAAGGAGTTGGATCTATTTTCCTTTTCTTTTAAAATATATTAATCTTTCTGTGTTGAAGTTTTCTTATCATTAAAATGAGAGGATATGACTAATGCCCCTAGCTTTAGAAGCAACAGTGCTATAACAGCTTTAAAAATGGAATAGATTTACATTTTATAAATTTTTTGGTGGTAATTTATATTTCTTTTGTTGGAGAGATTTTTTGATGTGAGATAAATACCTCTGATATCTCAGTCATTCTAATTCCATTGAAAATCATTTTAAAATTTTTTCCTTACTAATAACATGAACTTTATTTTGTATTTCTGCAGTTTTCCTAGTAACACGGCATTAAATTTAACTGAAAAAAGCTATTTATCAAGAAAGGACACACTGCTCCAGCTGAATATAGATATTATCAAGTTTTCCACAAATTCTTTAAAATGAATGTAAAATTGAAGCAAATAAACACTACTAAAACAAAAATTAAACTACTAAAATATGCAATAACAAGAATCATCTTCTCTAAACCTTATGTGATTGAATCATTGATCTTCTTAGAAGCTTACATAGGTTGCAAATTATATAATAAATAAAATTACAATTCATTATTAGAGTCATAATAATCATAACTTAAAACAGCATTTGTATAGTGCTTTAAAGTTTGCAGAATACTTTATGAATATCACATTTTATCTTTTCAACAACCCTAGGAGCTAGATACTATTATTATCTTAACTTTACAGAAGAGTAAACTGAGGTAGATAGTGGTTAAGTGATTTGCCAAGGTCACACAGATAGTTATGCCTGAGGGCAGATTTCAATTTAGATCTTCTTGACCCCAGTATCAATTGTACTACCTAGTTACCTATAAGTTATCAAAATGTTTCTTCAATTCTCTCTTCTTAACTGAGGACATCTTATTGGAAATGCTATAATTTCTGCTCAGTTAAATCTACTGTTTGATCACATTCAAATTGTTACTGCCTTAATTCACTACATTCCTTTCCTTCTCCTTCTGAGCAAGACAAATCTCTATGCTTTCCCTGAAGTCTTTTTCTTGTGTCCAGGCAGGCATTATGTTTGCCAAGGAATAGTACTGCCAACATGGATGAGATGAAACTGGGTCGTCTGAATTAATAACAATGCTACTCTCTCCCCTTTCTACCATCTTCTGTCCAAGCTTCATTCAGTTCAGGACATTTCAAGTCCTGCATAACTATCACAAGAACCTAAGCTCATCTACTACCCTAACCCCAATCTTTTTTTTTTTTTTTTTTTTTAATCTAGGAAATGACTCTTTTAGGACAGAGACAGCTATAATTATATGCCTCCCTGTCATTCCAGAGGATCAGAAGAATAAAGGTGAAAGGGATCTAGTCCAATCAATTCATTTTATAAATAACAATACTAAGGCTTGTAGAGATTAAGTGACTTGGCCAAGGTCAAAGAGCTCACGAGTTCAAAGTAGGAATACAAAAATCAAGTCATTTGACTCTTGATCTAGGACTCTTTCTACTAAAGGCTGTCCCAAAAGTCTTAGTGCAGGTGTAAGCTTCAGTTGCTTCAAGTACATGACAGTGTCTTATTTCCTCTCACTCTGCTCCTACTTTGACTTTGGGGACCAAATAACTTCAAGCCTTCTTCATTAATAGTGTTCCATTGCTTTGAGAAAAATCTGATCACTCTGAATATGTGAACAGTTTATCCCCAGGGAATATCTAACTCAACTTCCATCACTAAAGGATTAGGGGCACTTAAAATTAATGTTTTAATAACAAGTTTGACACCCTTCTCAAGCATTTAGATCAAATACTAGATTATAATACACTATAAAATCTCCTTCTGAATAATTATAGACTAATTAATTGGTTTAGGCAGTTTTAAAAGTTTGATTTACTAATTGGACTCTCTGAATTGGAGAGCAGGAGATAGAGCTGTCCAGCCCACCTGAGGCTTCATTCCATTTGGCATTCAACCAAAGACCAAGTGGACTTAATTTGAGCTGTTATGCATGGTGAGTTTTATAAGGATGTAGAGGTTTTATAGCAGAATTAGAGGTCAGAACAGACCCAGCTTTTTTGCAAATGTAGCTAGCAATAATCATAAAGGAGATGAAAACATAACCAAGGTGAAAGTGTGAGATTGCTTTACCCCTTCTTCTCCAACCTCACTAAACATAATGTCTCTTATTCAGACTTACTGTTACAAAAAGAACTGTGTAAAAAATAAAGGAGTGAAAAACAAAACACACAAAATGAGGACATTAACCTGAAACTGGATCTTGATTTCCAAAAGATTGGGAGGTGTTATAATATGATGAAACAAGAAATAAATTTGGAGAAGCTGGCTTCAGAACCCAGCTCTGCTATTTTTTCAGGGCATGAGTTTGGGCAAGATGTCACTTCTGAAGGCTTTGCTACTTCTTCTGTAAAATGGGCAGACTGGATTAAATAAGGAGTTCTAAATTTTTTTTTTTTCATCATGAACCCTTTCAGGAATCTGAGAGAACCTTTGTACCCCTTCTCAGAATAATGCTTTTAAATGAATGAAATAAAAGACAAAGGATTATAAATAATATGTTAGAGTAAAATATAGTTATCAGAATATGTCTTTAAATGTTCATTGATTTTTTAGATTAAGAATAATCTATGAGATCTCATCCATCTCTAAGTTCTACAATATTAAAATAATCAGCAATTCTGGAAAAATGGGAGGATATAGATCAAACCATTGTCTACTCCTACTTGGTGTTCATCTTATATATGATACTGGGTTAATCTGTCAGCACTGGGTATAAAGGGAATGAGAGGAATTCAATAAAATTTATTAGTCTCTTTAAAGCTTAAAACTTGGTAACTATACTTAGTAATACTTTGTAACTACACCCATCCCACCATTCTACACGACTTTCTGGTACGTAGTGATCTCCCAAAGAAATGCTAGTTGGGAAGGAACAATTCTTAATTTCTATAGAATTCCCATCTTGAAAGCTTTGGGGCTCTACATTCATATAAAGCTTTTAAAAATCATTTGGTCTTATATATTTTTTATTTTGAACTTAACAAAAATCAAACAAAAGGATAATTTTCATATACATATAGGACTGAATGAAGAAGCACATGAAGCTATGAATATCATTATGGACAGATTGCTTTTAAGTCTATAATAAATTAAACATGTAACTTTCAACTATATCCTTTTTTCTTATTCCTTCTAGTAACCCTTCTACTTTCTTTTTTCTTTTCTGAAGTCTTCCTTACACTTCCCCATCTCTTAGTTAAAAAGAGAAGCAAAAATATTGTAGCAAGTTTTCATCGTGAAGCAAAACCAATTACAACATTGGCCTTGATCCAAAAATGTACATTTCATTAGGCACCTTGGGCCCATCACCTTTCTTTCAGAAGGTATCTTCATAGATACTCTGGAATAATGTATAGTCACTATTATAATGATAAGAAATCTTAAGTCTTTAAAAAATTTGATTTTTAACTTTTCAACTTTCAGTTTTTAATTTTAACTTGAACTTCATTATAATATTGCATTATATTACTATACTATTTTAGTAGTATACATATATATATATTTTTTCTCCTGGTTCTGCTTACTTCACTCTGCATTAGCTCATTCAAATTTTTATCAGCTTTCTTCAAAGTTATCCCTTTTATATTTGCTTAAGGGATAATAATATTCACCATTATAATATCATTCATTTAGGTAATGTCATACATGCATGTAACATATAACATGCACATATAGTAAATCATTATAATGCATCCATATTGCATAATTAGTCCATTCCCAACCTGATGGGCACTCCACCATTATTTTCTAATTTTTTGTTACCATAAAAATGAGCTATTCTATATACTGGTGGCCCTTTTTTTCTTTGATCTCTTTGTAGTGTGTGTTTAGTAGTAATATTGCTGATCTGTTTATTTTAGTAAGATTTTGAGCATGGCTCTAAATTCCTTTTAATGTTGGCTAGACCAATTCACACATGGCTTTGTATTTATTCCAGGGTATTAATATCATATTAATTAATTCCAAAGACCAATTTAGTGCAAGACCTAACTAAGAAGTTCCTCCATAATATACTTCCAGTGATCATCTGACCTTAATATGACATTTTCTGGTTAGAGGAGATATACTCCTTCCTTTGATAATCTCTTAAATTATTGGATAGCTCAAACCATTAGGAAATTTCCCCTAAAATACACAGATGGCATTTTTAAAAGCATATTGACTGATTAATTGAGCTTTATAGAGTCAAAAAACTCATCTTCCTAAATTCAAATCTGGCCTCAGACATTTCCTAGCTATGTGACTTTGGGCAAGTCAGTTAACTAAGGCAAAAATGCCTATTTTGCTCATTGGTCAAATGAGAAGGAAATTGTAAGTACTCCAGTAAAAAAAGCTCCAAATGGAGTCACAAAGAGTTATGCATGACTCAAACAACTGAACAATAATCTTTATATAGAACTTCAGTATTTTCAAAGCACTTTACATATTTCATACCCAATGCTCCCAAGAGGCAAAAATTTTATTATGCTGATAAGAGTAGATAAATGCCAAGAGAAGTTAGGCAAGGAAAGGGGTTTTAGCAATTAACAAGGGGAAAGACAACTTCCCTGGTGGAATTCACAATTAATTAGGAAGAAGACAATAGAAGATGTCATGAGGTGGAAGGACACCATTGAGTGGTAGACTAAATTCATGAAGAAGTTAGTACACTGAGCTTTATAACAGAAGCACAGGTAGAGTGGAAAGAACACTGACTCCAGAGTCAGATGATAAGGGTTCAAATCCTGCCTCCATTTTGTGTGATCTTGGGCAATCTCAATCTCTTTTGACTGCAATTTTCTAATCCAAAGAAATAAGAGGATTGGACTAATAATCTTTGAGGTATCTTTATCTTTTTGTTTATTTTTTTTTGTTTTTGTTTTTTACTGAGGCAACTGGAGTTAAGTGACTTGCCCAGGATCACACAGTTAGGAAGTGTTAAGTGTCTGAGAGCAGATTTGAACTCAGGTCTTCCTGACTTCAGGGCTAGTGCTTTATCCATTACACCACCTAGCTGCTTCAGTATTTTTACCTTTTAAACTTTGATATTGTAAACAACTCTCTATGGTAAGTGCTATATTTTTAGAATAATATTATTATACATTATATATAATATAATCATCATTATGTTAATATATATGTTATATCCCAAATGTTCAAATGAGGAAACTAAGGCACTAAGAAATTAAATGTCTTAGTTATGACATATCAGTAAGGGCATTTGAGCCCATGTTTTTTTGCCTCCCAGTCCAGTGTTGTTTCTGATAAACTTTGCAGCTGCTAAAACAAAGCATTTTTAAAAATCCTGCATGCCATTACTAGGAGTATTTTTAAATTAAAAAAAATTGAAAATACCAATAATTTTTTCACATAGATTTGGCAGTGGTATTCCATCATGTCCAGTGACCCTAATATAGCTGGCACTGGAATTCTAGAATGGCAGAGATTCTACTCCATGGGAATTATTGTCTCATCCCATATCATTTGCAATGTAGACAATCTGTGCTCATATAATCAGGAGCTGGCTCTGATATATGACCTGACTATGCCAGATAGACTCTTTCCCTTGCTATCAATAGTCACTGAAGATAAACAAACCCAAGGGGAGACTGGCTTGTGATCAAAACCAGGACTGAAAGAGATTAAAAAGGACATTAGTGTCTTTGCATCAAAAGTTAGGATATCAACTTTACAAGACTCCTTGAGTCAAACATTTCACAGTCCTTTCAATTATGTGGGCCCTAAGAAGTTAGAGAAAGAAAATCAAACACCCATATTGGAAGTATCCAAGCATTCAGAGTGGCAGGTGGCTCTCTGTACCTTCAAATCCTACCTTGTAGTGTCATGGGTCTCCAGAATTGAGTGTATTTCCCCCCAGCAAGATTTAGTCTTGCCATCTGAAATTGGCAAAAATCTACTATTAATCTCTTTAAAATCTTTCCAGATTCAATCCTGTCTTCTACCAGGCAAAAAAGAAGTCTCAGTAACAAACTAATCAAAATGAGATAAAATTAAAAAAAAAAGATTTTGCTATCCAGAGAAATATTAGGGGTAGGAGAGCAAATATGTCTTCTCTCATTGTGGAAGCAGGCATTTGCCAGACAATCCCACAGAAAGTCAATGAAAAGAATTCTGGTTAGAGGCTGGGAAAAGATTAGGAAAGACTACTAAGGTATTGTAGTGAATATTCAGGATTTTGTATCCACTTTTTCTTTTCAGAAATTTATTTTTCTTTCTTCTTTGCCCAAAGGTACCCTGCAGTTACTGCTGACTACTGTTACTGGGATATGAATTTTTTTTAATCTATTCTGAGTTATCAACATGCTTGGTACTTGTCCTGCCCTTAAGGTATGGTCTGAGCTTGAAATCAAGCACCAATCATAGAAAAAATTGCATACATTAAAACTGAACAAGAAAATCTCCTCTGATCCAGGCTCAGCAGCTTGTCCTAGTTGCTTCATGTTAATTGGAGTGACTATGGAAGAGCAGAATAGCACTGTTTGTTCCAGAATGGGAAGTGATGGGCACAGAATCCAGGGGAACTCGAAGGGAGGAAATATAGCATAGAGCACCTGAAGACAAGACTAGAGAAGAAAAAAGGCCATTCCCTCTTATTATTCTTATGTACTTCATTACACACAGACATTTAAGTGTCAACAAACCTGCATGATGATTTGGGTCTTAGGGTCTTACCTGTTAGTAATTAAATATAATAATTTACAGAATGCAAGAAAATCCCTGATGCATTTTTGGGAAAAATTCAAATTGGGATATTATTCATTTATATTCAGCTATATACTTAAAATAAAAACAAGCCAAAATAAAAATAAAAACATAATAACAAAAGCAACGCTGTATTATGACCCCAGAACTGGAAGAGGTCTTCAAGACACTATTTTGTTTAACCCCAGTTCTTTTTTAGATTGGGAATCTGAGGGCCAGGTAGTATTACTTAGATAACAAATGGTAGACACAGGATACAAACTCAAGTTCTCTTATTTCAAATCCAACTATGCTACAATACTTTAGTGTGTAGAAAAGTTAATGCTATAAATGTAAAGAGGAAGTTCTCTTGTTAAGAAATAAGCAACTAAGTCCTCCCTTGTTATTGATCTATTTTCCATTACCTTTCTTATTCCCACACATCTTCTATCTTTTCTCTGGTATCATGAGAGTAGATTTTGCTACTTATTCCTTTGTTTTGGTGAACTGAATCATTCCTTAAAAGCAACTGGGAAAACATACACATGTATATACACATAAAACAATTCTTCTTTTTAATGATGTAAAATTGAAATATGGTTTATCCATGCTATTTTTTTTTCAATTTTTATGAAAACATTTTTTATTAAAGCCTTTTATTTGCAAAGCATATGCATGGATAATTTTTCAGCATTGACCCCTGCAAAACCTTCTGTTCCAAATTTTCTCTCCTTCCCCCATCCCCTCCCCTAGATGGCAGATAGTCCAATACATGTTAAATATGTTAAAATATATGTTAAATCCAATATATGTATACATAGTTATACATATATATATGCACAAGAAAAATTGGATCAAGAAAAAAATTGAGAAAGAAAACAAAATGCAAGCAAACAACAGAAAGAGTGAAAATGCTATGTTGTGGTCCACACTCAGTTCCCACAAGTCCTCTCTCTAGGTGCAGATGGCTTTCTTCATCACTGAATAATTGGAACTGAATAATTAGGTTTCAAAAACATTATTACTCTTTTCCTTCAGGCAGATATTGCATGGATAAGTATTTGTGGACAGCATGGAATAATTTGAATCATCTCACTGTTGAGGAGAGTTATGTCCATCAGAAGTGAACATCGTATAGTCTTCTTGTTGCCGTGAATAATGATCTCCTGGTTCTGCTCATTTCACTTACATGCTAATTTTTTAAAAAGACTATACTATATGAGTGGCCAGCACAGGCCAGCACAATGGAAAGAGTGGGCTTTGGTGCTAGGAACATCTAAGTTCAAGTTCTGCTTAACAGATCATGACTGTGTGATCTTGGACTATCACTAAGCTTCTTGATATCCTAGACAAATTTCCAAAATTATGATTTACCAAGAAGGGGTCAATCTGCATCAATAAAGAGTGTTTTCTTGCGAGGGGGCTCCCTATACCAATGAAATCATAGGTCCAACGCTTATTCCATCTCTGAACAGAGCAGAGGATGCCATTTTCTCTGTTTTTATGTTGCACATATGTATGCTGAAAACTTTATGCCTGTTGTTCTTTCTCCTCAGTTATCCCTTCCCTCCGCTGAATAGTTTCATTAAGTCTGCAGATTGTCCGAGAGGAGAGATTGAAGCTGATTGCCCATTTCAGAGTTGCCTCAGCCTCATTGGAGGCTTGTGAGCAGGGAACATAAACAGATGTACATATGCCTTCAGTCCTATACCCGACAGAGCTCTGGCTTAAAGGAAAACTACCAGATGATTTGAGAACAGATTGAGGGGTGAGAAAGACAGCAAAGGGCAAGGATGCCTTGTGGCTGAGATCCCAGGATAGTGGGTCATCACAGGAAATGAAGTCGCCCTGCAGGAAATAACAGCTTTGTGGGGATCTGAAGTTAGGTTTCAAAAACATTATTACTCTTTTCCTTCAGGCAGATATTGCATGGATAAGCGCAATATTACCAGATACTACAAGGACATCACATGCCCTCTGGTCCCCCAAAGTATTTGTGGACAGCATGGAAATTACAAATAATAGTAGAATCATTACTTGCCAAATAATAAAGGATTTTCAAACCAACTTATATATGAGAGGCAGACTAATCTCCCTTAAGTAATATGTGATTCTTTACATAATGAACACAGACATGCAGAAATCTTTGTCTTGTACACTGAGAAAGCCTTACCTTCCAGGAAAATTATCAGCTGATTTAAAAACATGTTGAGAAAACCTTTTTTTCCCCTCATAATTTTCCTTACACTCTCCATTCCAGGCAAACTTACTATTTCATTGTTTCTTCTACATGCTATTCTATCCTCAGCCTTTCTATGTGGCCTTCTCCTTTCCTGGAAGACACTTCCTCTTCACCTCCTTAGAATGCCTGATATCCTTCAACATATAGATCACAAACCACATTTCAATAGAAAGGATTTTCCAATTTCCTTCAGTTGTTCTGGTTGCCTTCCTCAAATTAGGTTGTATTATCTATTTTGCATTTATTTAAGTGAATGTTGTATCCCAGTAAGATGAAAGATCCACAGTTCTAAGGGACATAACTCTCTTCAACAATGAAATGCTTCAAACCAGTTCCAATTGTTCAGTGAAGAAAGCCATATACACCCAGAGAGAGGGATGTGAAATGTGGAGCACAACATAACATTTTCATGTTCTCTATTGAGGTTTGCTTACATTGTATTTCCTTTATCAGATTATTCTTTCTTGTAGATATGATTTCTCCTGCACAAAAAATTATGCAATAACTATACATATATTTGATTTCTTAAGTATTCTAACATAATTATCATTTAGTGGATATCCTGTCATCTAGGGGAGGGGTGGGAAAAATTTGTAACAGAAAGCTTTGTAAGGGTTAATGTTTAGGAATTACCCATACATATGTTTTGCAAATAAAAAGTATTAATAAAAAAGATGAAAGATCCAGCAATTCTATTTTATTGCTTTTATATCTGCAATGCCTAGCATGGACACTGTCTCTCATAAAGTAGGTATTTCATAAATATCTGTTTGGTTAAACTGAAGCATTCTTTAAGGCTTAAGAATCCACTTTCTTGAATAACTAGATGGCTGGCTGGCTAGATGATGGACAGATAAAAAATGATAGGTGATAGACAGAAAGATGATAGACGGGAGATATTTTGAAGATTTTCCTGGAGTAACTCCTAGGGAGAGCAATGATAGAGAAAAAGAATCTCTTTTAGGACCTTGGTTTTTGAGTCAGATTTAAACTAATCTAAGACTCCTTTGGTGTCTGTGTATGTGTACATGTATGTGAAGGGACAATCTGTAGATAACATCTTGAATTATTAAATAAAAGTTTGAATTTAAAATATTTTCTATTTTGTATTTTTTAAAAAAATCAGACATCATATTCAAGTTTTTGACAGAGACTTCTCTGAATTAAATTTAAATCTTTAAATAATGAAATGTATGCTAGAATGCTTCAAAAAAAAATAAGAGCTGCTAGAAAACAAAACAGAACAAAACAAAAAATTCTAGCCCTTTCTGTGAAGACTGCCCAAGACACCTGGATGGTTTTCAGAATAATAAACACTCACCACCCCATGGCTCAAGGCTGCTCTAACTTCATGCACAGTGGGAAGCCTTCTGCACCATTCAATATCAAATTGTACATGCAAGTTATTTGTAACAGAACATTGAAAAGTCAATGAAGATAAACCTGGTATGCAGCTCCTGTCAAAAAAAACATCTGAATCAATAGGACACTATCAGAATTGTCTTTCTCTGGTTCTGTATAACCAAAAGCATGACCACACTGTGAAATTTCCTCACTACTGCAACTGAAAAAAGAAAAAAAAAACACTGGCTGAGGGTAGTAGAACTTGGCAGATTACTCAATAGAGAAGAATTAGATAAAAATGTTCTCATGAGTTGCATGATTATGAATAATGCCATTCATGGACCACATGACAAATGATGATCATGCTTAAGAAGTCCATCTGCTTAAGTCACTCTGCTATGTTTTAGTAGCATCCAAGGAGCAAAAGCAAGCTGAGGAAAAGATGAAGCTTTTGTTTCCCAGTCTTTTGCATATTCTTTGTCATACCAAGCAACTTAATCATAATTGAATTCCATATTTCATTATTCTTCAAAGATTGCAATATCAATTATAGATGATACTAGAACCCACAAACCTATCATATACTGACACTTGAGGAGCCAGATCCTGAGCTTCCAACTTTGTGTTCATTTAGAAGTTAATTATCAAATGTGAGTATTGTTCCGCTTTCCATTTTGATTTGTTCCTTCTGTTGTCTGCTTTGACCAGGCATCAGCATATGTTTACTAGCATGATCAAAGATGGGAGAAGAGAGAAATGCCTAAATGATTTTTGTTATTAGTAAACAATTCTGGAAATATATGCATACATATGTGCATGTATGTATATACCACCCATATGTGCATATGTATATACAGACAAGAGAGATAGACACAGAGAAAGAGAATGAGAGAGATGGAGATATATGGATGGAGAAAGGAAGATATAGAGACTTAAAGGGAGAAAGATGGAGAAGAAGAAGGAAAGAGAGAAAGAAGGGCAAAAAGGAGGGAGGAGGAAGGAGAGAGGGAGAGAGAGAGAGGGGGGAGGGAGAGGGAGAAAGAGATTGGTTGGAAAGATATTGGTTGTAATGAGGTGTTGGTATTATGTGAGCAATTCTTAAACCTCATGAGGATTTTAGAAATCTAGATAAATCCCTTACTTTATTACTTTGTGTCTTATCTAACCACTGTTTATTTTTCATATTTTCCATAGTCTTACAAAGTTTATTTCATTTTGGCAATTTTAATACAAGGTGTACTTTTTGGTAAGAAATTTAATTAAAAATTTATTCTTTTATAGCCTAGGAATGGCAAACTGAAACCATGATTTTTTTTCCTGCTGTTTTTTATTTTGTTATGAATATTCTCATAGGCCAATTTAAACAAGAATTGCCTTGTATATAAAACTATCACACTTATATATAGTCTACAACTCCATTCTTTCTTCCTCTAGGAAGCACGCAATAAATATTTTGTGGATGGATAACCAGTAAATTGCAAATTATTTGTGTCACATGATTTTAAGATACCTACCTACTCTGGCTAGAGTCATTTTTATTAAACATCATTCTTATTATTAATCTTCCCTACAAATCCTATGTTTTAATTACAATGTTTTCTCTTTTTGTCTCTCATCACTTTTCTATTTTACCCTGGTTCTTGATTCTCAGCCTATCCTTATTCTGTGAGCCATCATTTGTGCCCTGGTACCTCTTCCCTCCCTTCACAGTCTTGAATCTATAGTCAATCTTTTCAACAATGCAAGTTCTATCATGTAAAAACAGTCTCTCATTCTGCTACCCACCTTATGGAGCCTCAAACTTGGGTTCCTTCATTTTTATTGTCTTCTCTCCTGAGGCTCCTAAAAATCACACAGTGCTGGAAGAAACTCAGAAAGCATCGACAGAGTTCACTAAGAATTTTGATTATTCAGTCATAACTGGACTTTCAATATGCCAAGAAAGTCTTATGTCAAACACTAAACAGAAGCAATCCCAAACCTACTCCTTTCCTCTCAAAACTCCATTCACCAACCTCCTCAAACAGTGGAACTTGCCTCAAATTTTACTATGCTTAATGCAATCCAGAGCATTCTTATGCATCTCTTGACCTTTCTGTGTTTTTGGTAAGCTTCTTGTCCTCAGTATCAGAAGATGTTACAGTTCTTGCCATCACTAAACCCTCTAGCCAGTTCCCTTCACTTCATTTGCTCTGGGATACTTTTCCATCAATTCCTACTTTCTCTACCTACTTTCCATATTTTCTTCCCAGGCCTTTTGTTTCTGGCTTATCAAAATGTCCCTATATTTCTATGCTAAATTTTTCCTTCAATATTGATGTCCCTTCAAAGTATAGTCCTATAACTCTTTATCCCTTTAGTGCTAAATTTCCATAAAAAACTCAGTCATTACACTCTCCAGAGTTTATAATCAATAATCAAATTGCTTTTTTCACAGTTGGCAACCTCTTTGAACTTCTCCATTACTCAAACTGTTGTCCATTTCCTCCTTGAGACTATTTCTAGAGAGATATTGCTCTCCTTTTAGTTCTTTCCCAACATTCTTGATAATTCTATATTACACATCTTTACTGGTACCTTTTCCATGTCTTACCCTTTAAATATGGATGTTTCCCAAGATTTTTCCCTAGGTACTCTTTTCTTTTTATGACCTCTCTTTAAGTTACATTCTTCACTTCCATGACCTCAATTATTGCCTCTATACTATTAAAACATTTATATCTACAATTCTTATGTTTTGCCTGAGTTCCCATGCTAAATTCTTCCCTTGCCTTTAATTATCTATGACCTTAATTATCATCTATTTACTGATAACTGTCAAGTTTATATCTACAACTCTGATTTTTCATTTGAGTTTTCCATTCTGCTTTTCTACTTTCCTAATAGACATTTTTGATTGAATTTCCCACTGACACAAACCTAGTATGTTCTCTGGAACTAGAGAATTTGAATTCAAATGCGATATCTGACACTTACAAACTGAAATGTTGGACATAGCATTTAACCTGGTTGTGCCTCACTTTCCTAATCGGCAGAGAGATCATCTATGATCAATTACTAAAACCAAATTTACTTTTTCCATCAAACCTGCCCCTTCCAAGTTTCAATATTTCTATTTGAAGTTCCACTATTTTTTAAGTCACACAGGCTCAAAATCTCAGATTTCTTTTTGATATTCCCTTCTCCCTCGATTTTTGCATTCTATCAGTTTCCAGCTCATTCTAAATATATTTCTACAGTATCTTAGAATACTCTTTTTAACTCTTATTGCCACCACTCAAATTCAGGTTTACATTTCTTTTGAGGAAGGATTTGTTACAGGTTATTATCAGACACAAATCTCTTCTCTTTCTAGTCTAGATAGCAAATTAATCTGCCTAATGCAGAGAACTGAATATGAGATTTCCCTCCTCAAAATTTACTAGTGGTCCCCCTTACATGTAAGATAAATTATATACGTTGTCTGGCATCTACAATTTAGCTTCAGTTTATCTTTCCTACCTTATTCCCCTATGCTCCCTTTAATGCATTTCCTAGTTCTAGCCAAACTAAAAAGTATTCCACAGGTACTGTCCTGCCTCTTAGACATTCATAGAGTCCATAGCTGGGACATACTTACTTTACTTTTCTACCTTTTCTGTTTCTACCTCCACAATAGTACGGGTTATCTCTCCTGATATTCATCAAGTGACTAACACAGTCCAGGTCCTCCTCATCTGTTACTTAGATTATTGCAATGGTTTCCTAATTGATTTCTCTGCACCAAGTCTCTTCCATTTTCCCCAGAGCTGCCAAAATGGTTTTATTTAAGCAGTGAACAGACTGTATCACTGACTTAGGCAATATATTTCAGCTACTCTCTATTGACTTTAGGAAAAAAATATAAACTCTGTAGATCTTCTAAAATCCTTTACAACCTGGTCCCAACCTATCATTTCAGCCTCATTGGATATTACTTCCTCTCCTACATCCCCAAATCCAGCCATTTGGTCTTTTCTCTGTTCTTTGTACCCAACACTCCATAATTTATCTTCATACTCTTTCACTGGCCATTCTTCATGCCAGGAATATACTCCTTCCTTATCTGTACCTTGCAGAATCCACTTTTTTACTCTTCAAAATACAATTCAACCACCATTTCCTCCATGGCTCCCTAACTCCTTATTAGAACTCCTAAGTGTCTGGTGCTTTTCCTTTCAAACTACCTTGGATTTAACTATATTACATTCATTTCCTTCAGGCTTACTACGTACATACTCTTTCCCTATGATAAAAGATTCATTCTTTATCTTGGGATCCTCAGCACTAGCATAGTGCCAGATACATAGTAGATACTTAATAAATGCTTGTTGATTGATTATAAAATCCTTCTCGTTCCACTATCTAGCTAAATTGTCATCTCCATGGTTCTTCC
Source organism: Myrmecobius fasciatus (assembly GCA_023553655.1). Classification (NCBI taxonomy): domain Eukaryota; kingdom Metazoa; phylum Chordata; class Mammalia; order Dasyuromorphia; family Myrmecobiidae; genus Myrmecobius; species Myrmecobius fasciatus. Next base: position 8,848 of record JAJPUD010007944.1, on the reverse strand, counting down.
AAACTGAAAGTGATTTCTTACATCTTATACTTACACTTGTCAAGACCCTTCATCCACTTTATAGATATATAAACTTATCATACTGCTTTCATTTGATTGTAAACTCTGGAAAGCAAGAATTGTGTAATTTGTGTTTCTTGTGTTTCTTGTGTGAATTGTGTGAATGTGTTTCTTGTACATAGCAAGTGCTTTAAAATGATTCAATACTTTTTTAATGTTGTTTTCAACAACAACTACTAACTTCATGCAGTTGTTTTTAACTTGAAAATTTCTTAGGAGGAAATGAAAAATCCATATGCACAATTCTAGTTATTTTGATTTTTTATTTAACTCTAACAAAATATGCAGCATGACTCAAGATGATAAGTGATCATACCTTCTGTTGACTGAAGAAATAATGTTCCATATATGTATGTATTACTAATTTGTTTTCAAGTATATGTAAAAAATTTTGTAATTAGGATAAGGATAAGACTAGACATGAGATTTCATTTCTATAGAGAATTCTTAGATGAGCAAATTCCCTCAAAAATGCAAGTTAACACTTTTGAAACTTCTAAAACTTTACAGAGTAGTCTACATAATTAGATGGTAAGAATTTTTCCTAGCCAGGTTCATATGGCTGTTGTGTGTGAGAGTTCAAATTCATGTCTTCCTGATTCCACAGCCAGATGACCACATTCTATCTAAGATGCCTTTCATTCATGTCTGTTTTGATTAACAAAATTAGGCTAAAAGTGTTAATTCTGCCTCATGCAATTACTAGTTGTATGACTCTGGGTAAGTAAGGAACCCCCTTTCTCAGCCAGTTGCCTTGGGAAAAAATGGAGATAATGATAGAATCTACATCAAAGGGTTGTTTGAAAATCAAAAGAGATAATACATGTGACATGCTTTAAAAACCTTAAAACTGTTGCTGTGATCATTATTGTTGATTGTTATTGTTTTAAGTATAGTCATTTTGTGGGGATAACAATCTGTCCCCCAGTTCCTCTGAATCAATCCCCCTTATAAGTAATGTTTATTTCTTCTTACAAAAATATACCTTCTCTTCCCCCCAAAAAACTATAAAGGCAATAACAATAGCAGCACCCCTTCAAAATAACCAGTGATTACATTTGCAGTCATCTGAGACATGGAAGCATTTTTTCTTACTCTCTAAATAAACCACTTTCTTAAACTACAAAGTTTTATTAGGTATATTTGCTTCCATTTCTTTCTCCAATCTTTACATTCTTCCTCACTTTGTCCAAGTTCTTTAAGACTAATATAAATATTATCATATTTTATCTTCAGAACAACACTGGAAGGTGACTGCTATTATTAATAACTCCATCTTACAGATGCAGACTGAAACTCAGTAAGGTTAAGTGAATTGCTCAGGATTTTAGAATTAGTAAATGACCTAGAAAGATTTATACTCAGGACTTTCTGACTTCAGGGATGTAACCACTGAGAAACTTAGCTGTTAATGAAATGGAGAAGGTGTGGTTAGACTAGAGTTAATAAGAAAAAAAATGTGGGTTTTTAAAAAATAAAATAGAAGCTTAATTTGTATCAAATATAAATCATGATGCCCATAATAGTTAACACAAACTTCATTTTTCTCGGCACCAATTTCAGCACAGTGTTTATAATGAAATAGGCACAATTGCATTTAGTTTTAATTAATTAATCCGTTACTTGATTAATTAATCAATGATCAGGGCCCATCTGAAGTATTGTGTTCAATTCTGAGGGTTATATAGCAAAGTCTTCCTCAAACTTATAGTGAAGTTCAAATAAAATAATACATGTAAAGTTCTATATAAATGTTAATGATGATGATAATGATGACATATTTGTTTTGTCTCTTGATAAGTTATGGATTAACATTTGTGACTTTGAGCAAGTTATTTGACCCATGTAACCTGGAACAAGTTATGCTCTTTGTTGGATTAGGTAGTTTATGAGATACTTCATTATTCTGAGATTCTATGAAAATTTTAGTTTTATGTCATCTTCTGTATTTGAAATAGTCTCTTCTCAATTCCAAGTATGTGCTTACTAGAATTCTTCAAAGGAATTTTAGAGCTAGAAGGAGCACACAGATTATTTAATTCAATTTCCTCATTTTACACATGAGGAAACTGAGACCTAGAGAGATTAACTGGAATGTGTCAGGTCACACAATTAGCAAACAACATTTATAATACACAAAGTTTGCTTTCTATAGGATCATCAAAAACAGTTTGACAGAATAGGGAAAACTATGGAACTTCTAATCCAAAGGAATAGTCACAAAGCCTGAATCTGCAATTTATTAGCCAGGCAATTATAGCCAATTAATCTACTCAAGTCATAAGTCAAATAGGTAAAGTATTTATACTCAAAGTTGTAACTAATGTGGAACAAATGGAAATTTACTTAAAATTACATCATAGTGGGGCATGTTCCTTCTTGAGCTAGGCTCATATTCTCGTGTTTCTTCCCCATGGGAAAAAACCATCCCTGCATTTGATCAACCTTCTCAGCCACTATGGAGACTTTACCCCTCACTCATTACCCATAATCACTAAGGGTCAAGGGGCCAAGACTCTCTGGGAGATATACCATTTCTTTTAGAACATCCATGGCAGAACTATCTTCAGTTCTCCTGTGTCCCCTTCCCATTCCATCAGATTGATTCTTCTACCAACTCTTAACCAAATCTATGCTAAACACATTATAATTATATTATAATTTGTATTATATATACATACATAACTATAACTTTTCTTTTATGTTTTAGAAGTAGCCTGATTACAGTAAAAAGGTGAATTGTACTTAGAGTCAAGAAGATCTTGGGTTTGCATCCCATCTTTTATATTATTAGTTGTATAACCTTGGGGAGCTCACTTAACTTTGAGTTTCAATTTTGTCCTTTGAAAAACGGCAATAATATGTCTATAATATTTACTCTATAGTCTCAGTGTGTGAATTAAATGATATAAATGTGTTAATTACTTTGAAAACTCACAGATCTAGAATATTCAACAATTAATTAACATGGAATAAAATGTGAAATTATTGTGAACATTAAGTGACCCATTACAAACTAAAGAGGAAGAAGCAACTGACTCAAGGAAGGAAAATCAAAATTATAATCTAGTTCACAGATTATAGTCCTAACAAATAATAACACTGTCTTTGGAGCTGTTTTGGTCAACTACATTAATGCTACTTTGTAATTTAAGATGAATAGGAAAATTGCTAAAATTATTTCTAGTAATTCAATAAAGATCACTGATATTTATTATACATTCCCATTTGGGTTTTTTTTTGGGGGGGGGAGGGAGGGAGAGGTATTTGTGTAGGTTTGTAATTGAGATGGAACAGTAGTTCTCCAACCAGTGCAATCAGAACTGTATAATTGTTTAAACTTTTTTGCCCAAGATTTTTTACAAATAGACTGATGCTTCCTAAAGTTGTTGTGAGTGTGTTTATTTGAAATAGCAATATAAAGTAGTCAAGGAATTACTGAAAATATACATTAACATTTAACACAAAAATAACTGACATAATCAAACTAATTAGTATTCACAATTAGTTAATGCAGATATGAATGCTATTATTTAGTAACTTATTTAGATGTTTCAGTTCTAAGCAAAGGAATAAAAAAGGACATTATCAGATATTTATCAAGATTACATTTCTTGTGGCAGCCCTTTTTGTAGTGGCTAGAAACTGGAAACTGAAAGGATGCCCATCAATTGGAGAATGGCTGAATAAATTATGGTATATGAATGTTATGGAATATTATCGTTCTGTAAGAAATGACCAGCAGGACGATTTCAGAAAGGCCTGGAGAGACTTACATGAACTGATGCTGAGTGAAATGAGCAGAACCAGGAGATCATTATACACAGCAACAACAAGACATGGCTCTCTCAACAATGAAATGTTTCAAACCACTTCCAATTGTTCATTGAAGAAAGCCATATACACCCAGAGAGAGGGATGTGAAATGTGAACTACAACATAACATTTTCATGCTCTCGATTGATGTTTGCTTGCATTGTGTTTCCTTTATCTGATTTCTCTTTCTTGTAGATACAATTTTTCTTGCACAACAATAAGTGTGGAAATATGTATACATATATTCGATTTGCCAATATTTTAACATAATTAACATGTAGTGGATATCCTGCCATCTAGGGGAGGGGTAGGGAGTTGGGGGGGAAATTTGTAACAGAAAGCTTTGTAAGGGTTAATGTTGAAGAATTACCCATACATATGTTTTGCAAATTAAAAAAAAAGATTACATTTCATTCCCCATTGCAATAACAAGTTGCCATGATGGAAATATAGAGTTTCTGCCTCTCTGAATTCACTAATATTATTTTGTATGTTTTTATTTTTCACATGTTATTTATTCCCAAGAGTGTACTATTAAATGTTAATAGCTGGCTCTCCAGAAAAGGTATACACAATACACATTTGAATTTAATCTGCATTATTAAAATTTTCTCTCTTACTTTCTTAAGTCTACAAATCAACAAACCAATAATTAAAGCCTTGATTTACAACTTTTGTGAATTTCTCAGGCATAAATGCCTGAAAATTTAATGATAATTCTATAAGCAATTTGAATCAGGCTCTAGTAAACCTTCTACCAGTAGAATGTAAGCCTTTTGAGAGCTTACAAAAGTTGAATTGAGACGATTTTTTTTGGGGGGGAGGGTCTTTCTATTACTAAATTGTAGCACAGAATAATAAATAAATGCTTATTGAACTGAATTGGATATTGTTTTGGTCAAATCATATGCTCCCCAAAATGGAGTAAGGGAATACTATAAAATAATTGTCCTCAGATTTGTGTTAGTCCTGTTTTAGATATCATTTTTATAAAGTATGTTTCCATTTTCCCAGGTGTGAGGAGTGGGGTGGGGATTAGAGAGAGGTGTTATAAAGTTGAGATATGTTACTGGTTCATCTAAGTTCTATGTAAATAAAGGCCAGACTGAATTGTGCGTTCTCCAAAGAACTGCATATCATTAACATAGAAATCACAGAACCTAAGATAAAGATTTTTATGACAAGACTTCCAAAAATGAGAACTGAAGAATTCTTATATAATTTGCTCCCTTTTCTCATCAAAATGCTTCAATTGTCATGATGCAAACACATGCTTGTAAGAAAACAAACTTGCTTTAGATAATTTTGCCTTGAGATACAAACTTGAACTGAGATACCATGGAATTTTTACCAATTGATAAAGGGTAAAGATACTGATAAAAATAATTAAAAAGTACCAAACAGAGTAAGGCATAATAAATATTTTTTTATTTCTCTAACAAAATTGTATTTGGGATGTGATAGAAAAGGGCATTCTTGATTAGGGAATCATTCAATTGGTAAAAACTTTTTATTTGTTGGTTTCCAATCTAATTTCCACTGAGACTTAATTCACATGTCTATGTGATGGTTGACTATACTTAGGTGTTCAGCAAATGTCAGGAAAAATAAACTGTACACGTACATGTGAACCTATATAAATGGGTGGCCAAGACAGATACCAAAGTAATGGCATTGGCCTCATTAGCATCCTTTAGCATCTTTCCCAAAATAGTTGAGCTACAGGCCAGTTATAATGACCCCATTGATATACAAAGAATGAGGTTATTGTGGACTATAGAGGATTAGGCTCTTGGGTAGATAGATATAAGACTCTATCTCTGCTAAGACAAGCTAATATTTTCAATTAATGATAAAGCATAGTTACAGTCAAAATTAGAGTGGAAATGGTGGGAAAATCCCAGAAAGTGGGAGGATTCTAGTTTTCACTCTTATCACTAATTAGCTGTAAGACTTTAAGTGGTCCTGTTTTTATCTTGAAAATGGAAGATTTGGACTCAATGTTTTCTAATATTCTAGATTCTGTGAGATATCCAGCTATGTGCACATTTTTTAATCTGACAGTTGAGCATTAAAAACCTAAAAATGGTCCTTAGTAAATTGTTTTTGGGGATAGTGATTTGTTATTTTCAGAATCAGAGTACTGTCTGATGAAATGGTATGAAGACATTTTTCAAAGGATATTTCAGGTAATAATAATAGCTGGCATTTATGTAGTGTTTTAAGGTTCAGAAGCAGCTTTCTTTATATGTCATCTCATTTGATCCTCACAAAACTCTTTTAAAAGAGTGCAAACATTTCCCGGTAAATAGCCACTTTGGTATTAAGATGCTTTTATTAAGTTAGGATAAAAGCTAGTAAGTCCATTTTTCAGAGAGAAACAAGTCCTATTCTTTAATATATATATTTCAAATGTTTTCTTTGAGGAAAAACCTACATGAACCAATGATGAATGAAGAGAGCAGAACCAGGACAACATTGTACACAGTAATATCAACATTGTGTTATTGTGTAATGATCAACTATGATCAATCTAATTCTTCTCCACAATGCAGTGATCCAAAACAATTACAATAGACTTAGGATGGAAAATGCCATCTGCATCCAGAAAGAGAACTATGGAGCATTGAAGCATACTATTTTCACTTTTTTTGGTTTGCATTTTCTTTCTTGTGATTTTTTTCCTCTTTTGTTCTGATTCTTCTTTTATAACATGACTAATATGGGGAAAATGAGAATTCTTCAATAATGAGAATAAAAAAAGAATTACAAAAAAGGATAGGATTTTCATTAAGAATATGCTAAAATACATCTTTTGGAAGCAATTTAGTATAGTGGACAGAGTATTTTATTGGAATTTTGAAAAATCTGATTCAAATATTATCTTACAAGACTCTGCCTAAATTATTCATCCAAATAATTCATTCAGTTAGTCTCAGTTTCTAATGTGTAAAGTTTGAGTAATGATATCTGTACCACTACTAATCCTCATAAAATTGTTATGAAGATCAAATGAAATGATTTATAGAAATCATCTTGCAAGTTAAAATGCCATAAAATATCATATTGATATTTTATGCATTTTAAAAGATTTTAATATTCTATGTTTGTAGAAGACAGTTATGTGCATGTAAAAAAGGTGAAAGAAATGCCTTCTCTATACAGTGATGGAAAACCTATTTCCCCCCTTTTCATCTATTAGAAAAAAAAAAAGCAATTGGTCACATTCTAAAACATTTTGATCAATAAACAAAATTCTGCTTAAAACTTTGACTTCAACTCAAAATTATAATGGATTCCATTTTACTTTTCCAAAGAAACAAACTATGTATTTTAAAGTTAAAATCCAAATATAAATTTCAACTTATCCATGTTTCATGCTTTGCAACTTAGACATGAATTTCATAGATAGAAACAAAGAAGTCATTCACTATGTAATCTGACTTCTTACCTTACATCACTCTTTATATTTTAGTCTTTATTTCATTCCATCTTTGGAAGCAGAGGCACATTTTAAACTACATGTTACACTCCAGTGATTCAAACGTAATCTTGAGCACACATCTTTCCAATTATTTTACAAGAAAAACTTCAGGAAGAAACAGCTTATGATCATCATGAGGACTTGAAGATAATGACAGCCCAAGACCCTTCATGCTGTTTATGAGAATGTACTGGTTAAACATAAATTGATTACTAAAAGCCAATGGAAAACTTCCATAAATCACAAAGTATACATGAGAAAAAAGGTGTTATTCTTGCCTTTAAAATTATACATAATGTCTTTTCTGGGCTTATTGTAAATAACCACACAATAATAGAATCATATATTCAGAGCTAGAAGATATCAAATATCTTAGGGTTACTGGAAAAGTGTGGTGATGTCCTCAGAAAATATCCACTGAACTCCCTCATTTTTAGAGGTGAGGAAACCTAAGCCTATAAAACTTAAGTGATTTTCCCACTTCTCCCTGGCACTTAATAGAAAATCTAGGACATTGGACTCTAAATCTAAAATGCTTTACACTGTACCATATTGCCTATTCATCTCATTGCTCAAATAACTAAAATACTAAAAAATACCTGTGATTTTAGAACAGACCTTGGATCTGACTCTTATAGAAAACTGTTGGCTTACATTTAGTTTCTCCCATATATATCATATACAAATACAGCTGTTTACCTCCAAACTCCCAGATTAAAATGTAAATACCTGGAGGGCAGGGACTGAGTTTTGATTTTATATTCCCAGTAAATAACACAGAACCCTGAATATTATAAGCACTTAACATGCTTGTTGATTTAATATGTTGACTTGTAGATCAGGATTGAGTGGTATTCCAATATAAAACCAGGGATGGATAGTCATAGTGCAACTATAATGAGCTGAAGAAAGACCTTTACAAAAATGGTAACATAGAAATGCTAGGAATAGAGAAATTTGTAAGGTTCAAGAAAAACATTATATAACCTCTGTCATAATTGTTTTGGAATAACACCCAACCTCAGTTCATTAAAAAGTAACTTATGCTTATAGTCATACTAATGTACTTGAAAAGATCCATAAGAAATTAATCAGTTCAACAAATAATGGATTTATATGGCTCAAGAATCCAACTGCTGGCAGGTTATTTGCTTAGTTATGATATCAAGGATATAATAGGGGATCAGCAAATAGATGTTAAGATTTGATTCACTCACAACAGTAAGATGAATAAATAACCAAAAAAGAAATAGATCTTTACTTACTTAGACTTTGCAATCCAGTCTAATTAAGTCTAATTTTTGGCACACTTAAGAAAAGAGATTTTTTATCCTTACATAGAAATATAAGGAAAACTTGTGTTTTAAATTTTCTAATTCCTTAGTTTAAAACTTGAGTTTAGCAATTGTATTTTAAAACAATTCCTAAAGTTCTCACTTATTAAATGGAATGGGGTAAAAAAAAAATGAGACCAAAAAAAAAAAAAAA
>JAJPUD010007943.1:65761-96588 GCA_023553655.1 Myrmecobius fasciatus | reverse complement strand
CAACTGATTCTTGAAGTCTTGATGAGTCATTCATTTCCAATTGTTCGATTCTAATTTTTAATGTCTTATTTTCTTCAGTTACTGTTTTTAGTTCCTTTTGCAATTGACCAATTACATTTTTTTGTTCACTGCATTCTTCTTCCATTTTTTCTATTTCATTTTGCAGTGATCTTATTTCGTTTCCCCATGTTTCTTCTAACTCTCTTTTAAGATTTTTTATGCAATCTTCAAAGAAACCCTTGTGACATGGAGACCAATTTATGTCTCTCTTTGGGGCTTTTTCTGGAGTTGCTTTACCTTTAGGGGCCTCAGGATTTGAGGTCTGTTCTTCACTCTCTCCATAAAAGTTGTCTATGGTGAGAGCTCTTTTTGGTTTTTTATTCATTTTTTTTTAAAGGTGTGAGGTCTGTTTAGGGCAAAGGTGGGACAGCTGCTTTAATTTGCCCTGGGGCAGTTCTGCTGATTGAGTTATTTCAGGAACTGGGCAGTTCTGCTGATTGAATTATGTCAGGGCTGGGCAGCTCCGCTGATTGAATTATTTCTGGTGCTTATCAGACCTGTTGTTTGATTGATTGCATTAAGGTGCTGTGTAATGGCAGCTAGTTACGATGCTCATCAGGGGTTCAGTGGTTCACAATATATCCCCCTCAAAAGGCAGACCCTCCAAACCACCTGCCCACAATCAGGACAAATTGTTCCAAGAGGCTCGCAGAAGACTCTCAGGTGTGTGAAAAGCACAACGCTCCCACTCCTGTTCTGACTCCTGTTTCAGCTCCCTGCTCCAGCTCCCTGCCCTGGTCTCCCTGTGCTGCAGTCTGGGTTCAGTAGGCCACCCACTGCCCCATTAAAACAGACCTGTTTTGAGGTTCTTCCAGAGTATCTTCTTCTAGAATCGTGTTGTTCTCCGGATATTGTGGATTTTTTTGCTTCAGAATCAGTCTAGAGGCTTCATATTTTGTTGGTTTGAGGGGAGGTTAGAGGAGGTTACAGAGAATCCTGTCTGATCTCTACCACCATGGCTCCACCCCCGGAAGGACGTATCTCTATGTTTTAAATGTGTTTCTCGTAAACAACATATTGTAGAATTCTGGCTTTTAATCCAGTCCGCTATCCATTTCCGTTTTATGGGAGAGTTAATCCCATTCACATTCACAGTTGAAATGACTATATCTATATTTCCTTCCATCTTATTTACCCAAAGTTATATTTTTGTCTTCCCTTTCCCCTTACTCCATTCCCCTCTCCCCAGTATTTTATTTTTGATTTTCACCTCCCTCTAACAGTCCTCCCCCCTTTAGAACCCTCTGTCCTTTATACACCTTTCCCCTAATCCTTCTATTAATTTATCCCTTTCTTTTCCAAGGAGTTTATATTTTGCTACAGGCAACTTAAGCAGCTAGGTTGCAGCTGTTAGAGTGCTGGACCTGGAGACAGGAAGGTCTGAGTTCAAATCTAGTTACCTCAGGTATTTGCTAGCTAGGTAATCATAGGTAAATAATTTTCTTCATGTTTGTTTCAATTTCCTCTCTTGTAGGGTTATTACAAAAAAAATCAAATGGGCTATTTGTAAAGCAGTCACTACAGTGCCTGGCACATATTAAGCACCATATAAACTGTTTATTCTTTATAATCCCCTAGGTGGAAGAATATATTTAAATGCAGGTCAGTTCAAATATAAATTAAGATTATATGGGGTGGAAAATAAAACAAAAGAAAGGGCTAGGAAAGGTCTTGCGTAGGAATTAGTTCTAGAGCTTATTCATGATAAGCTCAGGTTTATAACTGGTAGAATTACAAAGGGAGGGCATTCCTATTATAGGAGACAGCATATGCAAGGATAGAGGGGATAGATTTAAATATTATGTATTAAGAACAGCAATTAGGCTAGTTTGGCTGAATTGCAGGAAGCATGGGAAGAATTTATCTGGGGCAAAATGTGTGTGGAAAGAGAATTTAGAACAACTTTGTGAAATACTGGAGAACTTTATACTTTATTTTAGAGATAGTAGGGTACTTCTGAATATCATCCACATGGGTAGTGACATGAATAGACATTTGTTGGAGAAATATCAGTCTGATGGTTGTATGAATAATGAATTAATGAACAACAGCAATGCTGGGTGAGTCCGTGGATAATTGTAACCTTTCAAGAATTGTTTGCAATTGTCTGGATCATATAAGAAGGGTCCAAACTAAGGCATAACTCTTCGGAAAGTAGAGAATGTGAGAGCTTCTAAAGAAGGATAAACAATCAGATTTGATAACTGTTTCCTTGGAATTTCCTGAATTTTAAGTTGTCTGTTCCTCGTGTTTCCATTTCAATGATAAATTTCAGTGACAAGGACTTCAATTTTTAATCCTGGGTCCTGTGTTCAATTTTGGCTCTGTCTAGTCCTAGGTGAATTTTTTTAGTCTTTACCTATTTACCTTGTACATTTTTGAGGTAATAGTCAAAGGGCGCTAATTTCATCAGTGTGGGGATAAATTCCCTAGGTCAAGATCATCTACGATTAACTGAGCATTAGTCAACAGTCTTTGTGAATTGCTGGGACTGAAATTTTCACCAAACTGTAATCCTATTAGTTAATATCTCCAAAATAAGCATGGAGGGCCCTTGGCCGTCAATCAGTCAATACTATTATTACATTATGTGCATAATATAATAACAAAATGATTATATCTACATATGATAGATAAACTTATAACAGTATGTGTTATATTATAATACCATAACATTAATATTAAGTGCCTAATAGGTGCTAAGACTCTCTTTTGATTGCCCTCAGAAATAAAATAACTTGCTTCCTCTGGATGTGCTGACAACTTGCCTAGGTCTTTCCACATTGTAGTTTTCTTTGAGGTCTTTTTATAGAAAATTGCCAAGAGTTGAGTAATAGAGAGATTTTTCAAGGATTGGCAAAGAGATCAGTATCGTGAATTAGGAAACCAATGCACTTTGTTGAGTAGAATGGAAGCTGACACAGTCAGATGTATGCTTTAGGCAAATCACTTTGGCAATTGAGTGAAGGACAGATGCAATGAGTGGGAGAGATTCAAGGCATGAAAATGAACCAGCAGGCTATTGCAACATTATGGGCATGATGTGATAGTGATTGCACCAAGAGTGTAGCACTATCAGAGAAGTAATGAGAGCTATTTGAGAATTATTATAAAGGTAAAATTGACAGGCTCTTGAACAGATTGGAAATGGGGGAATGTAAGAGAGGAAGGAAGACATCTAGGTTGCAATGCTGGGTGACCAGCGAATAGTGGTGATTTAAAAAAAATAGGGAATTTAGAAAGATGGGAGGATTTGGAGAGAAATATGAATTCAGTTTTAGTCATTTTTTATGTAAGATATCTCAGGAACATATATTCTCAGATGTCAAACAGGCAGTTGTAGGTATAAGTCTTGAGGTCAGCAGACATGTTAGAGCTAGATGAGTAAAATGTTTGAATCATCAACATAGAGATAATAATGGAAACAAAGGCAGTTGAGTTCATTAAGCAAAATAGTATACAAAGAGAAGAAAAGGTATCGCAGGACAGAGTCCTGTGTAGATGAACAAGACTAATAAACATGGTACAGAAAAATTTCTTATGTAATAGTCAGAGAAAGTGTACTCAGGCACGTAGAAGTACTAAAATTCAGAGGTATCATGGAAACCTAGGAAGAAGAGTTTATCAAATTGAAGAATATGATTAAAAGTGTCAAAGGCTGCAGAGAATACCTAAATGCATGAGGTGTGATGAAAGGCCATTCAATTTGGCAATTGTGATGTGATTTTTAGTGGCTCTAGAGAGGCAAAATTCACAATTTGGGGGGAAGTGAAGTTCAATGAAGAAACCCAGCACTTTAAAGTGTTTAGAAAATTACAATATTGCTTGAGTCACTTAAAAGCTCAGCAGGAAAACTGTTTATGCCTTGGTAATTTGCAATTGATTGCACTGACCTTCCATCATCGCCTCTCTGCTCCTTTCTCCTCTTCTTCAAATGGCTTTGCATATGATGTATTTCTTAGAAGAGGCCAACTAGTGATAATTTATTTGGAAACTCATGTGGATTCATCTTGTCACTGAGTAGGCAAAAGTAATCTGTATTCCTCCACTGTGGCTAAGTTGTTCAGGTTACTGGTGAAAACTATCTCTTCTTATACTTACCTCCTGCTACATGTAGCTATATTTAGATAGATTTTGGCAAATAGAGTGGGTTTCTGCATGTCTCTCCATTTACCCACCCATCATGTCCATGTGCTCTCAATAAAGCCTACCCAAAACAATGAAGATCTCTGTAAAGTTTAGCATTCCAAATGGAAGAGTGGAGATTTTCTTTCATTGATTATTCTTGATCCACCATTTTTTTTAGTCTGATGTGACAGCTACTATCCATATGTGGTTGGAGAATTAGCCTTTTGGTCTAGGACTTTGAAATCTGTGAAATGACAGTGTTAGTCAAGATTGCTTCTGGCATCACAAAAGATCTGTGATCACTTATTCCTTCATGATGTCTCTGTACTTGTAGCAGGGAGAAGCTAAACACAAATTCCACTCTTATCCTTTATTGACTATGTGAGCATGACGAATTATTGAAGTTATAACCTTTATTTTTAAAAATGGATATAATAATGCATAATACCTATGTTGCATATTTTCTATGAACCCCCAAAGAATGTATTTCCTATCTATCTATTTATCAGTAGTTACACATTTAAAAGTTACATACATATCCTAGTTATATGTTAATGACTATTATTTAATATGATTCCATTAATTGGAGAAAAGTAACAAGTCTATATTGGTAGAAAATGTTACTTCATTGGGAGTTGACTGTACCAAATTAGTAGTAGTTGTAGTGGTTACAATAATCATAATAAAAGGAGCATGAACAGTAATGATAAGAGTTGAAGCAGGAGTAGTGGCAGCAGTAATGCAGGTGGTGACATGACTTAGAATTATAAAATCATGAGTTCTGAGCTAGAGACCATGGGTTACAAACCTGTCATTTCATGAGAGGTGACATCTGACCCTAAACAAGCTGGAATGACTTGACCAAAGTCATACAAGTATCAAAGGAGGCAGAGTCAAGATTCTACTTCAAGCAAACAGATATTATTAAAATTCCTTGAGTCAGTATCATATAATCTTTAGTGAGCTGAGGATGGAGTTAAGAAGTTTAATTCAAACACTGAACAGCTTGTTGAGCTGATCTAGTCCTTTAGCCTCTCTCCATCTCTCTATTATCTGATAAGAGAGAGAAAAATTTGTATTAAGAGATCCTGAGTATTAATTACAGTTCTGCTAGGAGTTCTCTATGTAAACTTGGGTAATTCACTTTCCTTACTGACAGGAGCATATAAAACCCTGCCCCCAAATCAAAACCCTTATATGAATAGAGGAATACCTTTCCCTATCAAGTAAGAACTTTGTTAGACTACTAACAAAGTGGTTCAAGAATGATCAATGAAAGATGAATATCTTCACTCTTGCATTTGGAAAGCCAAAACTCAACAGAGACCTTCATTGTACCTTTTAGTACAATGCATACATTTGGTACATTTTGGATACGTTTATGGAGAGCACATGAACATGGTGGTGAATAAATTGGGAGACATGGAGTGACTTACGTTATTGATTCAGATTACTAATTTATCTAAATATAGCTGCAGATAGCAGGAGGTGATTAGAAGAAGAGATATTTTTCACCAGTGACCTGAAAAACTTAGCAACAGTGGAAGAATACAGATGATTTTTGCGTGTTCAGTGAAAAGATGAACCCACATGAAAGAGTTTCCAAAAGGAAATTTAAAAATCCAATAGTATATTAAACAATGACTTTTTAAATTGGGTTTCTTATGGAAGACAGAAAAGATTGACCGCTCTGGGAGAACCCTCCTTTGTTCCTTAAAGAGGCTAACATTGCCCATAGAACTATGATCTGAAATTGCACTTTTTGTTGAAAATATGAGTTTGTGGTCTCCAACTCAAGTTAAAAAAGTTTCATATTTAATACTCTTTTGATTTTTGCGGGTTTTATGACTTAATAAATGGTCAGTTTTTGTATAGGTTCCATTAACTACCGAGATAAAAGTAAATTCCTTTCTCTTTCCATTCAATTTTCTCCAAAGATCTCTCATACCTAACTTTTCTCACATTCTGTGTTTACCTCCTCAACTTCTTTATTATTTATTCTATGGTTTAATTTTACTAGTTCTGAGAGAGCAAAGTTGAGCTCTCCCGCTAATATAGTTTTGCTGTCTATTTCTCTTGCATCTCTCTTAACTTCTCCGGTAGGAATTTAGATGGTATACCACTTGATGCATTTGTGTTTAGTGTTGATATCACTTCATTATCTATGTCATCTTTTAGTAAGATATAGTTTCTTTCCTTATCTCTCTTAATTAGATCTATCTTTGCTTTTACTTGATCTGAGAGCAGGATTGCTACCCCTGCTTTTTTACTTCACCTGAAGCACAATAGATTCTACCCCAAATCTTTACCTTCACTCTGTATGTATCACTATGTTTTAAATGTATTTCTTGTAAATAACATATTGTAGGATTCTGGCTCTTAATCCAGTCTGCTATCTGTTTCTGTTTTATGGGGGAATTTATTCCATTAACATTCATGGTTAAAATAACTAATTCTGATTGGGAAATCATCTTTAAATTAAAGGGTTCTGATAAAGGTCTCATCTCTAAGATATATAGACAATTGTCTCACATTTATAAAAATTCAAGCCATTCTCCACTTGATAAATGGTCAAAGGATATGAACAGACAATTTTCAGATGATGAAATTAAAACTATTTATAATCATATGGAAAAGTGCTCCAAATCACTATTGATCAGAGAAATGTGAATTAAGACAACTCTGAGGTACCACTACACACCTGTCAGATTGGCTAAAATGACAGGAAAAGATAACGCTGAATGTTGGAGGGGATGTGGGAAGTCTGGGACACTGATGCATTGTTGGTGGAGCTGTGAAAGGATCCAAACATTCTGGAGAGCAATTTGGAGCTATGCTCAAAAAGATATCAAACTGTGCATACCCTTTGACCCAGCAGTGTTTCTATTGGTCTTATATCCCAAAGAAATCATAAAAGAAGGAAAGGGCCCCACATGTGCAAGAATGTTTGTGGCAGCTTTTTGTGGTGGCTAGAAACTGGAAACTGAGTAGATGCCCATCAATTGTAGAGTGGCTGAATAAATTATGGCATATGAATGTTATGGAATATTATTGCTCTGTAAGAAATGACCAAGAGGACGATTTCAGGGAGGCCTGGAGAGACTTGCATGAACTGATTCTGAGTGAGATGAGCAGAACCAGGAGATCGTTGTACACAGCAACAACAGTACTATATGAGGATCAGTTCTAATGGACATGACTCTCTTCAACAATGAAATGTTTCAAACCACCTCCAATTGTTCACTGAAGAAAGCCATATACACCCAGAGAGAGGGATGTGAAATGTGGACCACAACATAACATTTTCATGTTCTCTATTGATGTTTGCTTGCATTGTATTTCCTTTATCGGATTATTCTTTCTTGTAGATACGATTTCTCCTGAACAAAAAAATGATGTGTGGCAATAACTATACATATATTCGATTTAAGTATTCTAACATAATTATCATATAGTGGATATCCTGCTTTGTAAGGGTTAATGTTTAGGAATTACCCATACATATGTTTTGCAAATAAAAAGTATTAATAATAAAAAAATAACTAATTCTGTATTGCCTGCCATCTTATTTACCCTAAGTTATGGTTTTCTCTTTCCTTTCCCTCTTCAGTCCTCCCCAGTATTTTGCTTTTGATGATTACCAACAGTCCTCCACCTTTAGAGCCCCTCCCCCTCCTTATACCTTTCCCCTAATACATCTGTTTTCCTTTTTATTACTCTTTCCCTTTGTTTTCCCCTTTCCCCTCCCCCTAAGGTAAGACAAGTTTCTCTGTGATACCAAATATTTCTGATATTCTCTCTTTCAGCTAAAATCTGATGAGAATAAGATTCACACCATGCTCATGCTCCTTCCTTCTTTCCCTCTCTTTTTCCTCTTCATGATATGTAATTTCCTTTATTTTACCTCCTTTTGTCTCTTTTTCCAGTAAAATCCCTTTTCCACCTTGTTTCTTTTTCATATTATCATAATAAAATCAAATTTTACCTGCACTTTCTACGTATCCTCATAACAGAAATGTAGTTCTTAAGAGTTCTTTCCTTTTCACTTTTTTTATGTGTCACTTGAGTTCTGTGTTTGGAGTTCACATTTTTTGTTTAGTTGTGGTCTTTTCATCAGGAATAGATGAAATTCAACTATTTCATTGAATGTCCATCTTCTTTACAGGAAGATGATGTTCATTTTTAGCTGGATAGATTACTCTTGGCTGTAATCCAAGGTCCTTTGCCTTTCAGAATATCAGATTTCAGGCCCTTCAATCCTTTAAGGTGGAAGCTGCTAGGTCTTGGGTAATTCTGATTGAGCCTCCTCAGTATTTAAATTGTTTCTTTCTGCTTGCAATATCTTTTCTTTGGTGTGATAGTTCTGAAATTTACTAATGATATTCCTTGGAGTTATAATTTTGAGGTCTCTTTCAGGAGGAAAACAGTGAATTCTTTCAATGACTATTTTACTTTCTGATTCTAAAACATCAGGACATTTTTCTTTTATGATTTCCTGTAAGATAATGTCTAGGTTCTTTTGTTCATCATGGCTTTCAGGAATTTCAATAGCTCTTAGATTTTTCTCCTAAATCTATTTTCCAGGTCAGTTGTTTTCCTACAAGGTATTTCATATTTTCTTTTATTTTTTTTTCCTTTTTTTGGTTTTGTTTGACTGATTCTTGAAGGCATATTGAGTCATTCAATTGCATTTGTTCAATTCTAATTTTTAGTGTATTGTTTACTTCCATTACCTTTTTTTAGCTCCTTTTGTATTTGGTCAATGGAATTGTTTTGTTCATATCATTTTTTTCTCCATTTCATAAATTCTGTTTTTCAATGAGTTGGTATCTTTTGCATATCTATTTTGCAAGGAGTTATATGTTTTTTTTCCATTTCATAAAATCTATTTTGTAGACTGCTTTATGCTTTTCCCATACCTTCTTGCTAAGATCTCATTTCCTTTCCCCATTTTGCTTCTAACTTTCTTTTAAGACTCTTTATGCAATCTGCCAAGAAAACATTGTAAAATGGGGACCAGCTCATATCTCCCTTTGGGACTTCATCTGGAGTTGATTATCCTTTAGAAACCTCAGGATTTGAGGTCTGTTCTCTCTCTCCATAAAATCTGTCTATGATGAGAGCTCTTTTTGGGTTTTTTTTTTTGCTCATTTTTAAGACTTGAAGTCTGCTCTTAATGCAAAGGAGCAATATCTGCTTTAGTTTGGCCTGGGGCAGTTCTGCTGATTAAGTTAACGTGCTGGATAATGTGTTTTAGGTCCTGCATTCTCCTAAGGTTCAGTGGTTTACAATTTGCCTTTTGTAGCACACCTCTAGATCATCCACTTGTAACCAAGACAGGGTAGCCTAAGAGGCTAACATAAAATTCCCAGTGCATGGAACCAAGTATAATACTCTGTCCCAGGTCCTTACCCTGCAATCCTTCTGCCGATGTCTGAGCTCAGCAGACTGTTCCCCTGCCCATTTGAAACAAACCTGTTCTGAAATTCTTCCAAGGTTATCATCTTCTGGAAATGTGTTGTACTCCAAATATATGTGGGTTCTGTGACTCCAAAGCCAGTTTAGCAGCTTAATCTGCTGTTGGTTTGAGGGAAGGTTAAAGGAGATTACAGAGAGTCGTATCTGCTCTAATAGTTTTAATATGTCTCTGGACCACCAAGAATAATAGGGGTGGATTTTCTGCTACTCCAACTGTGAGGGATAAATTGTCCATCTGGTTTACTGACATGAAATTTAGTGACTTATGGTCTGCCCACCTATACTTGGTCTTAAGGATTGCCTACATGGCATCTGTTAACTCTGCCTTTTTTTTCATTTGTCTAACAGAATATAAATCTTCAGCAAAACATGGAATATTCCCAGTCCCAATTTCTTATAAATTACCCTAGTATTAGTCATAGTTTACCACAGATCACAGATATCTGAATTCAATAACCTTATTCCATTTATGTTCAGATATGCTCTGCAGCTCCACACCAAATCAAAATAAGCTCCTGGAAGAGGACTGACTAATGTTTTGAATACAGTTGGTGCTTTAAAACAATGATCATTGAATTATATTGAATTCTTAATTACTTTTTTATATTTGTTTTCATATTCTGAGAACTTTTATTGTCTTTTAAACATTGCTCATTAAATATGGACATATAAATGATCCCATTATGTTTGCTTTCTAGCAGAAAATGGGACAGGTGGCCAAATATTTCATAATACTAAATTTTATTTGCTTTTATCTTTGGGCTAATATGAATCTCTACCCCTTACACAGTGTCCTGAATTGAATTTCTTTATATTCATTTATACTTATTAATTTAGAAGTTGCTTTTCCCTTTATGATGGTTAAGCCCTTTGGTTGTAACAATAATTATTTTTTGTTTAATGGGTTAATAGTACAATGCCTGGCACATTTTATATCCTTGATTAATTAAATAATTTAGAAATTAATTAATGAAAATATCCATATGAGACTCAGAATTAAGTAAATTTGATTGACAAAGAGCCTTAAGAACAATCTTGTCATAAGCCCCTCATTATGCGTATTTGGAAACTGAGTCTCAGATATGGAAAGAACTTCCTCCAGGGTTAAATAGCTTTTAAGGGTTGTCTTAAGGATTTACATTATATGTAAAAATAATTTTTACCATTTTTTAAATTTTGAGTTTCAAGTTCTTTTCCTCCCTCCCTCTTTCCTCAACTCTCTCATTGAGAAGGCAAGACATTTGATATACTTCAGACATGAGTAATAAATAAATATGTAAAAATATTTACATATTAATCATGTCGAGAGAAAAAGCAAAAAAGGAAAGTAAAAAATAAATTTCTCTTGCGGTACAGAGCACTTTAAAAGTAAGTTCTTTGTACTTATTTGGTTCTTTTTCTATTGCTTAGAATAAACCATTCATAGTTGATCATCATACTACGTTGCTATTTTTGTTTACAACGTTTTCCTGGTTCTGTTATTTCTGCATCAGTTCATGTTAGATTTTCAAGGTTTTTCTGAAAGCATCCTGTTCATCATTTTCTGTATAAGAAAATAATCTTATTTCACATTCATATAACACAACTTGTTCAACCATTCTTCAATTAATGGGTATCACTTCAATTTCCAAATCTTTGCCACCATTAAAAGAACACTATAAATGCATTTGTATATCTGCAAATGTGTATTATAGAGGTATACATACATATGCACACCTTATTCATGTGTACGTACATATATTTGTGCATACATATAGGCAGACATATATACACATACATGCACACACATAAACGTATGTGTGTATATATGCACACATATATAAACATATGTGTGTATGTATACATATATACCCACACATGCATGTGTGTGTATATATTTGTACTTAAAAATATCTCTTTGGAGGAGATACCTAGTAGTAATATTGTTTGGTCAAAAGGTATGTACAATTTTATAGCCCTTCGGACCTAGTTAAAAATTGTTCTCTAGAATGCTTGTGTATCAGTTTTACCAATCTCCTCTAACATTTTTCAGTTTCTTGTTTTATCTCATTAGCCAATTTGATAGGTGTGAGGTGGTAACTCTGAGATGTTTTAATTTGCATTTCTTTAATGAAATGTGATTTAGAGCACTTGATGGCTTCAATGTCTTCATCTAAAAATTACGTATTTATAACCTTTGATATTCATCAACTGGAGAATGACTCATATGGCAAATTTGATTCAATTCTTTATATATTTGAGAGTTAAGGCCTTCAGTAGGGAAATTAGGATTTTCCCCTAATTTTCTGCTTTACTTGGAGTAAGGATTTGAATCTTGGTTACAAGTCTTTACAATAAACACTTGTTATTACATAACTATTTTATTTAAATAGTGTTATATCAATGTTTTCAAGAATGAGACTTACAAACATAATAATACAAATATTTTTGGATTTCTAAAGAAGAAATAATACACACAGTAAATAGTTACTAAAATGATCCCTAATATTTTCCCCAATATCCTTGTTTAGATATATAATTTTGCTTAGTTGGTTTTCAGCTCCAAATTTTAGGGGAAGTGATAGATAGGGGTAGATTGCTTGCCTCAGTTCATTAGGGAACCTATAATGCAGTTGTAAAACCATTGTTGATAATTAAACTAAATAGTAGTGAAGATTCCTTTGAGAATAAGGTTAACTCTAAAGTCAATATTCTTGGATCTCTGATTTTGTTTTGTTTATTTTTTCAATGTAAATCTTTGGCTCTCTGTGCTCGGTTGGAACAAGCACGGAAACCCAGAAACAGTTTATTTGTGTAAATTATGCTCTACATTTCAATTGCTTTCCCAAATAAACAAGTGAACATTATTCACTTTAATCATTAATTCCAAAATTGCTTTTCCATTTCTATTTCTCTGCTATTCATCAATCAATTATTAATCAAATATTAATTAATTTTTTTTGCTTTAAAAGTCAATTTTTTGTCATTTCAGGAAGAGAAACAAATTCAATTTATTCTATTTGACTTATCAAACTTTTATTAATAACTTATTATATGCAGGGAAAGAGAGGAAATGCTACATATTAGATAGAGAGTTGGCTTCCAATGGAAAAAATCTTGGGTTCAAGTGCTTATTCAGACCCATACTAGCTTGCTGACTAAGCATATTTAAGATATTGTTTAAGTTTGAAGCTGAACCAATCCCCTTAAATCTCCTCATTACAAGGAACACAGTAACTCATCTACTTTGCTAGAGGGACATTCCTCAATGTTAGTTCCATGTACCAGTAAAAAGATAAGCTCACTAAAATAAAAATTAAAAAAAATGACAACAGCTAACAATCAATCAAGAATATGACAAAAACTCTTCATGACTTAAAAAGGGCAGATAATATACACGTAAATTAATATATGAAAGCTTTGATCACATCAAGATTGAACTAATCTAAAAATATTAGGAGAGCAGTGAAACCCTCTTTTTTTCTGCTTTGTTACACAAATTTCTCCTATGAAGAGATATTTTTTTGGCCTGATTTGGAAATTTGGAAATTTTTAGAGTACTTTCAATATCAAGCTTCTCCTTGACATAAAACTTTTCTATGTAAACACACATTCATCCAAATGACACCTTATGAAGCATGGAACTTTATAATGTTCAAAGAATCAGCATTAACAATTATCCAAAAAGACTATTGTGAATGTGAGTATGATGCAACATAGTCTTCAAGGATGATTTATGTGAATGGGAGAGTGTGTATATATGGGTGGGAAGAAATTTGGAATCAAGGGTTCAAGAATTCATGCCTCACTCAATTCCTTCTAACAAATATAATTTTTTCCGGATTTATAAATGAGTGTTAGACTTGTAAATATTTTATGAAATAATTTGTGGATTATTCCCTATGCATAGGATAGAAATGCAGGATATAATAGAAAAGGGAAAAGCATTTGTCTTCAAGGAACCTGCACTGAGATGGTGAAGAACAATTAAGAACACAATGCTATGTAAAATGTGTGGAGTAGAAAAAAGAGATAAAAGATAATATTAGAGAAAAAGATCCTGGTGTCTAATGGTACTAGGAATGGGCTCTATGAGTGGGGAAGACTACATAAATGTCAGATATTATAATATATTGGTTAACTTTGATGAATTATATTTTGTTTCTTTTTTATTAAAGTGTACTTTCTGAATTAGGAATTATAGATGATACAAAAACAAAGCAAAACAAAAAAAAAAACATGCTAACAAAAATGTCTGGAAAATGAAAAGAAAAATTCTTCACTGATCTAACCTCATTTTCTTTATGTTGGGATTTTGAAACTGGTTAATCAAAAAAAGATGAAGATGTTAGTTACCTAAATTTTAAAGTCTCTTATGTTGTCTCAAAGGAAAGCTTTGAAGATAAGTTCTAGAGGAGCAGTTCTTAATCTTGTGTGTGTGTGTGTGTGTGTGTGTGTGTGTGTGTGTGTGTGATAAAAAAGATAGGATTTCAAAAGAAACCAACTGAAATAGTTAACTATCATCTATTTAATCTGTCTGTCTTTCTGTCTATTGGTCTATCTCTATATATACCCACACATGCATATATATATATACATATATATGTATATATCACATGCATGTGTAGCTATAAAATACACACACATTATATATGGATATATGTGTATCTAATTATGTGCTTATGTAATATACAAATATACTTATGTATGTATAAATATGTATATTTTATCTCTAGCATACATGCAAAAATATTAAAAAATACTTGAATATATTTGTCAGGTTCATCCTAAGGCTTGTCATCTCCAAGGGAAAAAAATCCTTCTTGTATGTCTACTCAGAATTATTGTTGAGATTTTATCTTGGAGAAGAGAAGATTCAAGGTGGACAAGATAAACTTTCCCAAGTCTTTTTTATAGTTTTCATGTAAAGCACGATTAGACTTAAGTCTGTTGTTTTCACATAGAGAACATAACTAGAAACTCTAGGTGAAATCCACAAAATAAGTTAAAAAATTAAGGAAAATACACTAAATAGAAATATTTTAAAGTGGAATGGGAGCAGCCCTGAGCAGGAGCAAGTTCAGTCCTTCCAACAGAGTCTAGATGAACCTTATTGGCTAGGTTGCAGAGATGATATTTGTTTAGGCATCCTTTGCCCTAGAAAGGTAGCAGAGGTCTCTTCAAACTCTGATATTCTGTGATGCTGCACTTTCATTCTGGCTTATATCAATCTGCTTTTCTTGAACTTTGCAACTGTGAAATGTAATCTACTTAAAAGAAACTAAGAGATAAGTGAACTGAAATTGTTTGTTGAGAAAGCTTAAAGCTTAGTCTGAGCAGTCACTTTATTTTTAATTTATCAGGAACTGCAGGATTGAGGAAGGCTGCAGTGGGGACCAGAGCCATTGCAGAAAGGTTTTCATGATGTTTTTGAGATTTTCAAAACCAAAAGGAGGGAGGGGAGGAGTGAGAGAGGGAAAAGAAGAAGATGGAAAGAAAGAACAAGAAGGAGATACAGAGACAGAAAGATAGTGAAACAGAGACAGAGACAGAAGTAGAGACACAGAGACCGAGACAAAGTCAGAGAGATAGAAACAGAGACAGAGACAAAGAGAGGAAAAGACAGACAAATACAGAGAGAAGAGACTGAGGCAGAGACAGACAGATTCTGAGGCAGACACAGAGAAACAAAGACAGCCAAAGAAAGGAAGACAAAGACAGACAGAGACAAAAAAAGAGGCTGAGAACATCAGAAAGACATAGAGGAAGAGACAGAAACTGAGGTAGGTACAGTTTGAGATAAATGTTAGTTGTAGATGGGTTTATATTAAATTGCTAACACTAATTAAAATTTTCACCTCTTTCTTTCCTCTCTTTTCTTTTCTCTTTCAGTCCCCTTAATTTCTTCCTTTCCCTTTCTCTTTCCCCACTTCCCTTTCTTTCTACTTCTTCCTGTTTTTCCTTCTTTTCATCTCTTTCTTCCTCTTTTCCTTCCTCCTGCAACCTTTTCCTAGCATTTCAGAAGAAGCAATATACATATATATGTATATATACATATATATATACATGTAAAGAACTGAAGTATATCCTTTCATAAGCTAAAATCTTTAAGACAGTAAAGTGAGATGCATAGTTCACCTCCTGCAGAAAATCTTTCCTAGCAGTGAAATTGACAAAGGTCAGGCTCATTGAAGATGTGTTCAGTTTTTCCATTTTCTCTTTTTCATTTTTCCTACCTAGTCCTTGGAAAATAATTATTTCAATAAAGAAAGATAAGATAGTATACAGAAATAACATACCAGCTGAATTCAGCAGAGATAGTTTGAAAACTTGTTCCTGACACTTATGCCCTTTGTGACATGAGTGACTGTGAATGAGCCTCAGTTTTCTCATCCTTAATACTGAGAGTATGATGGCTGTAGTTCTATCTTGTAGATTTGATGTAAGGATCAAATAAGATCCGTTATATTAAATCCTAAATTGTGTCAGTTATTATTTTCAGGCTCTTTGGATTAGCAAAGATTATCTATCATTTTTGAGATATTTCTCAGAGGACCTTATGCATGACATAATTTATTTTTAAACTTTAACACAGAGATAATTTTCTAAGTGTTATTCATTTGTTTTGATAGGCTCACTGATTCAGAATGGTACATTTGGAAAGTTATAAATTAATCAATATAATTCGTTAAACACATATACCACATGGTGTGCTAAAAACTGAGAATAGAAAAAGGGTCAAAAGACAATGAGTAAATTAATAAATAAGGTACATATAAGAAATTTAAGAAGCAAGTAATAGAGGAAGGAATAGAATTAATAAAGGTTGAGTGAAAGATAGCATTTTAGTAAATACTTCAGGGATGCCAGGTAAGCCAGTAGATGGGGATGATGAGGGAGAGAATTTCATTTATATAAGGGATAATGCAAGGGAGAAAGGCAAAGAAAATGAGCAGTCAAGAGACTGGGTGTCTTGATCATGGAATAGTAAAGAGGATAGTGCTATTGAATTAGAGGATGGTATAGGGAGTCATTTTAAATAGACATTTAAATTTTAAATAGAAGGACTAGATTACCAAGGACTTTGAATTCTAAACAGAGGAATTTTATTTGATGCATTTTAATTTATTGAGTGGGGGATGGCATGGGTGTCCATAAACTTTCAGGAAATCAGTTTGATGGCTGAATGTAGACTGGATTGAATGGAAAGAGGCTGTAGAGAGACAGACAGGCACACCATCAAGTTTTTGCAATAGTCTAGACATGAAGTGATGAGAACATGCACCAAAGTAATGGAATTTTCAGAAAAGAAGTATATTTGAAAGAAGTTGAAATTGTGTATCATCAGGACTTGGCAAAAGATTAAATATAGTAAAATGTGGAAGTTGATGTTTAAGTTATAAGCTTGAAAAACAGCAAGGATGCTATATCTCTTTATAATAATAGAGAATTTATGAGGGAGGGATGGGTTTAGGGGCATAGAAAATGTTCTATTTTTCACATATTTAGTTTGAGATGTCTTCTGGATATCCAGTTAGAGATTTTTGAAAAGCAATTGGAGATGTAAGAGTAGAAGTTAGTAAAGATGTTAGATCAGAATTTGCAAATCATCAGCCTATAAGTGGTAATTAAATTTCAGGTACAAATGAAATCAATGACTGAAGAATTATGGAGGAGAAAGAGGAGAGGGCCTAGGATAAAACTCTGGGGGGACACATGTAGTTAGAAGGTGTTAACCTAAAGAGGATCCTGCAAAGGAGATAAGAAAGAGCTGTCTGGTAGACAGAAGGAGAGCAAAGAGAGAATATTATTCTAAAAAAAGGTGAGAAAACAGTATCAAAGAGAAAATGATTATCAAAAATTTAAAATGCTGAAGTTAGGTCATGAAGAAAGACAACTGAAAAAAGCCTAGTGGATTTTGCAATTAAGAGAGCATTGGTAAGTTTGGAAAGAATGTTTTTGGTTGGAATGATGAGGTTAGAAACTGGAATATAAAAAGGGGAATGGGAAGAGAAAAAGTTGAGGCATCTCTTATAGATGATCTTTATCAGGAGTTGAGCCAAAAACCACAAAAGAGAAATAGGATGATATTTAGCAGGAATAAAAAGATCAAGTAAGGATTTTTTAAAAACAAATGAGACATGAACATATTTGTGGATAGTAGGGAAGGGGCCAATAGGTAAGGAAAAATTGAAGTTAACTGATAAGGTGGTGATTAAATTGGACAGAAATCTTTTGGAGGATGTGGGAGATAATGGGATAGAGGCCATCAGTAGAGGTATTAAGGCCTTTTCTTCATGTGAGATAAGCATGAAGGAGATAGTGGCAGAAGGCTTATGAGTGACATGAGATGAGGAAGAGGAGATAAGAGAAGGATTATGATGAATGGTGCCATTTTTCACGAGTAAAGATTCTCAGCCGAAATAGTGGGCAAAGAGGTGCAGTGGGAATCTTAAGGAGGGATGGAAAAGTATGAAAAAAATCTTTAATGGATGGGATAGTGAGTTGATGAGGGAGGTATACTAGGATTGATTAGTAGTAATTTTTATAGTTTGTATAGTATCCTAGATGTTTGTCTCTAGTTTTTTTTTCATGTATTCCATTAGGAAAATGATTCTCATGCAATATGTGTTCTTGTATACATAATGCTTGTTTATAAATTATATGATTGAAGTGTTATAGATATAACAGATTTAATACATGTTACTCTAATTATATATCAATTATATATATATGTAAATATAAATTATGCAAAAATAATTGACAGCAAAGGATAAAAGAAAAATCAAGTGATATAACAATTATTAGGAATCACCATAGTTTATTTAGTTGAGGAATTATGTGTTAAAACCTGCCTTTTCAGAAATCTCTTTGGCTGTTGAGTAGATGATGGATTAGAGAAGGAAGAGATTTGAAGCAAAGAGACCAATTAAGAAGCCATTACATTAGTCCAGGTGAAAGGATATGGAAGTGGTGTTTATTTAAAAAGAAAGGAAGAAATCCATAGAGAATATATTGGAGAGGTCAACATGGAGAGCCTAGACAATAGATTGGATATGTGGGTTCAATTTGGCTGAGTAAATGAGGATGACCATGAGGTTGTGTACTACATCCTATGTCAAAAAACAGCTGCTTTCATTTTTGTCCTACCACTGGACTTGGATGACACAGGAAGAAAGAGTAAGGCTGACACTTTTTGCAAATCTCTCTCACTAAAATTAAATTCATGTGTAAGTCAAGACACTACCCCT
Organism: Myrmecobius fasciatus; assembly: GCA_023553655.1. Classification (NCBI taxonomy): domain Eukaryota; kingdom Metazoa; phylum Chordata; class Mammalia; order Dasyuromorphia; family Myrmecobiidae; genus Myrmecobius; species Myrmecobius fasciatus. The sequence goes on along the minus strand of JAJPUD010007943.1, from coordinate 77,692 downwards.
ATTATTAATACTTTTTACAAATAAGGATAAACAATAGGTTCTTATTATGTTATACTTGCCACAGAAAGGGATACATTAGTAGCTTACACAGATAAGGTTTTCATCATCATTACTATCATCATCATCAACATCATTATCATCATCATCAACATCACTATCATCACATTTCCATAGCATTTTGAGATTTGCAAAGTGCTTTACATATTTTAACCTACTTGATTTTCACAACAGTCCTAGGTGCAATTGTTTTTCCCATTTTGTCACTGAAGAACCCAAAGACCCATACATGGTAATTTGTCCAAAATTTGCATAGCTAAGGAGTTTCTGAAGCAGAGTTTAACCTGAAGTAATGCTTTTCCAAGCCCAACATGATATTTAGCTTTCTAGGTATGGAAGAGTATGGGTGTGTTAGTATTGATGTGTAAGACACAAGTCCAGTGCCTGGCTATCACAGAAGATCTAAGGGATAGGTTAGATCCATCTTCCCCCTCTCTCATTGTTTTACTGATTGCCAGCACTCTGCCTTGTAGAGAGCCTTTATTTTGGAGATACTCAGAATTCTACATGTGGTGGAATATTTAAGAAAAATTGAGTTATTTAATAATTTTCCCACTTGTACAAGTCAAATATCTCTGAACTTAAAATGCCAGGACCTCAAAGGGTCATTATGAGGGTCAGACAAATTAATCAATTTGAAGTATGCTTCAAACTTTAAAATTCTATTAATCCTTTAGTTATTTTTATCATCATTACAATCAAGGAGGCAATGGGTTCAAATGAATCCATTGCCTCAAATAAATTGTCTGACACATACTTTCCCTGAGTAAATCATTTAATCCCATGTGTTCTAGGCCATTCTCTGGGTCTGTGAGTTGCAGCAATGCTAATATATAATAGTAAAATAATTAGCGTAACATATAAGTTGTCTACAACAATGAAATCATGCATGTATGCGAAGATCACAACATTTATTGCTTTATTTTCCTTAGTACATAACACAATGTGATATTTCTATGACCTGACTTCAGCCTTTTACCCTTTTACCCTTTTAATAATCATTTTCTCCTTGATACTGTTTTCTCACTAGTTTTTTTTTAGGATAATGTTTTTCTTGGCTCTCCTTCTATCTACCAGACAGCTCCTTTTCGTCTCCTTTGCAGTATCCTCTTTAGGATTACACCTCCTTTTAGGTGTCTCTAATTTATCTTTCAAGGACCTGAGATTGTAAAATGTAGGTTTGGAAACACTGGCCAATAGTATCAGCAAAGGTACAAGATCATCAGCAAAACACAATTTGAATTTTGCCTTAACTTAAACAGAACTAAAATCATACTAAGTTTAATTAAATCATATAATCTGTCCATCAGAATTCCTTACATATTCACTATGTGCCAGACACATTTTTATGTGTTTGTATTAACAGAACAACCGTGCTCAATAACACAAGCAGAAACCATATGGCAAGTTAGTGATTACTACAGTATTTGATAAACTGACATTAAGAATGACTAAGGTAATGGAGAAATGCATGTCTGATGACAGCAGGCTGCCTCACATGCAAAGAATGACTTAGGAAGGGAAAAATGAATGAGGGATATCATTCAAGAAATATATTATTGAAAAAGCAAGTGGGTAGATAATAGGGGTATAAGCAATGGACATGTCTTCCAATGATAATACCCTTATGATGTCATGAGAACCTAAAGAAGGCTCCCATCGTAGGAGATAGACCTTTAGTTAATGAATTTCTCAAATTACATAGAAAGAAAAACCAATAAGCCAGTTTTGTTCTCCATGATGAAAAGAAAATCAAAATTGATTAAATCACAATCGGCTATCCCACTTATTTATTGTTATCATATATGTGTGTGTGTATTTAAATCTTAGGATATAAAGTAATTGTATTAATAAAATATGCATACATGGGATTATAAAAATCACTGTGTACATGGCATATTGAGAGTTTGAAAATTTATCAAAGCTTAAGTTTCCTAAATTCCAAATTCTCTTTCCTAATTTCTAAATACTTGTCTAGTTGGAAATTTTGATTTTGGCTTCTGTACATAATAGAATTTTTGTTAATCTGGACACTATTTCCACATTCAGGCAATAAACTAAAACTGAGACCTAAGTCTGGGAAGGTAGAATTGAATCCTGAGAATAGAGCTAAGGGGGTAAGGTATCACTGATAATAAGAACTGATATCAAAGGACTTGAACTGTGCTGCCCTTGATATTGAAGGGTTATGTTCTTCTGGACATGGACACTTAAAAATCACTATCTTTTTCATATGATGCAGCAGTTTTCTTAGTGAGATTCAGAAGGTGATAGTTCACTAGCTGCCTCTGATCTTAATTTGTTTTTCTCAGGAATATTTTGACTTTTATTTCAAACTAGATCTGTGGCTTTAAAAATACCTGATGTTAGAATCATTTTACAACTATAGGACAAAAAGTTAAAATGTCTATAGTTGCTGCAGGAGAGGGAGCAAGAGATCACAGGCTGAGAAGACTCAGAAGGTTATTTTAATGAGTGCTGTTTCAGTCTAGTAATGTCTGTTGTACCATGGAAAAGACATTGGATTTGGATTTAGAAGACTTGGAGTGATTCCTCATTTTATCATTCACTATTGGTATAATTTTGGATAAGTCACTTAATCCATTCTAGGTCTTTTATCTGTAAAAGAGGAAAATTGATCCAAATAGCTTTTGAGTTCCCTCCCAATTCTAAATTTATGGGTATATCATCTTTTGATGCAAAAATGAATCTGGGATCACATTTGTGTTTGATTGTCTTTTTAGAATGTTGAAACCAATGAATCATTTGCATCAATTTTATTGTACCACCGATGTCAAAACCTGATAATTGGGTAGAGAACATTGCACACTCCAATGAGGAGAACAGGGTTCCATCTGAAAAAACAAACTCAGAAATTGTGTCTGCTTATTAACTCTGTGAAAGTGACTGATAAGGATATTTGCTGTCTCTTTCATATGTGATACTTGAAAATGACACAAAGTTTGTTGGCTTTTCCAATGAATGTGAAAAAAAAAACAAATATTAAATATTTATTTTATGCCAGATAGTGTTAAGTAACAGGGACATAGACATAAAGAAGAATGGAATTTCCTTGATTCAGGAGCCTATGTCCTAGTAAGTGAAGATAAAAACATAATATAATTGGTGGGTGTGGATAGGGAAGAAGGAATAAAGTATTCATTGTTAGGAAGGAAAATTGGAGTCATTCATCTACTTTAGGTTTGAGTGGGTCTCTTATTTTTTGTCTGATCTTTTATTAATTCTTTCATTAGACTTTTTCTTTATGTTATTTTGTCCACATTAGAACATATCCATGTTGTGTTGGACACTGTTATTATTGCTAGGGTGAAGAACATTTACATAAGCACAGCCGAAATAGTGGGGTGACTAGAAATTGCAAATTCCTCTAGTAGACAGTGGAAAATCAGTAGTGGTGTTTAAGTAGGGGAGAAACAAGAGAAATGCCAGCTAAAGATCTTGAATGAACATCTGTGCTACTCAATATTTCTGTGACTTGACATGCTACACCTGCAGCCAGGTGGCATTGTGGATATAAGACATGGTACCTGTAATCGTGAAGAAATAAGACTTAAATTCAGCCTCAGATACTAGCTGTGTGTTGCTTCAGACATCCCCAGCCTCATATTACCTTGCTTTCCTCAGATACAAGATGGGAATTAAAATAATAACCCTTACCTCCAATGGTTGTTGTTAAGAACAAATGATATATATGAAAAGTGCTTTGCAAACTTCAAAATATTATATAATTGAGAGTATTATTATTATTAAAATTTAGAGTTCAGTCTCCGCATTACTAAAATAAGGACATCAAACTCTATGATTTCTAATGTCCAATTTAGTCCCGAATCTTCAAACTTCAACTCAAATTGGACATTCAGATACAGCTTTCCTTCTTTTCTCCCTCTCCCCTGCTTTTTCCTTGCTTTTGAGATTGCTTCCCATTTATATACTTCACATTTTGTGCATGTATTTTATGTATCTCTGTTATAGATTGTGAACTTCTTTGGGAAAGGGACCGTGATATTGCATTTCTTTGAAACTCTTTTATTTGGCATACTATCTGATAACTAATTAAACTTTAAAGTAGTGGTCATCAAAACCATTTGGTAATGGCTAAGAAATAGAGAAGTCAATCAGTGGAATATCATAGGTTCACAGGACAAAATATTCAAAAACTATAGTTATCTAGTAATCTAAAGAGCCAAGTTTTGGGGAGAAGAACTCATTATTTGACAAAAATTGCTGGGAAGATCGGAAACTAGTAGGATAGAAACTAGGCAGTGACCTACACCTAATACCATAAACCAAAATAATGTCAAAATGGATTCTTGATTTAGACATAAAGAGTGATATTATAAGCAAATTAGGAGAACATAGGATAGTTTCCTTCTCAGATCTGTGGAGAAGGAAGGAATTTGTGACCAAAGAAGCACTGGAACTTATTATTGACCACAACATAGATAATTTTGATTATATTAAGTTAAAAAGGTTTTGTACAAACAAAACTAATACAGACAAGATTAGATCAGAAGCTATAAGTTAGGAAAACATGTTTACATTCAAGGGTTCTGATAAAGTCTTTATTTCTAACATATATAGAGAATTGACTCCAATTTATAAGAATTCAAGCCTTCTCCAACCGATAAATGGCCAACGGATATAAACTTTCAATTTTCAGATGAAGAAATTGAACCTATCACTATCATATCAAAAGCTGCTCTGAATCACTATTGAACAGGGAAATGCAAATTAAGACAACTCTGATATACCACTCTACACCTCTCAGATTGCCTAAGATGAAAGTAAAAGATAATGATAAATGTTGGAGGGGATATGGGAAAACTAGGACAGAAATGCATTGTTGGTGGAATTGTGAATGGATCCAACCACTCTGGAGAGCATGTTGGAACTATGCTCAAATAGTTATCAAGCTTTGCATAACTTGTGATCATTATTGGTTCAACTGGGTTTACATCCCAAAGAGATCTTAAAGGAAGGAAAGGGACCCACTTGTCCAAAAATGTTTGCAGCAGACCTTTTTGTAGTGGGTAGAAATTGAAAACCGACTGGATGCCGTTCTGTTCGAGAATGGCTAAAAAAAAGTTATGGTTTATATTCTCTAAGAAATTATCAACAGGATGATTTTGGAATGGCCTGGAGAGACTTGCAGGAATTGATGCTAAGTGAAATGAGCAGAGCCAGGAGATAATTGTAAAAGGCAACAGCAAAATTATACTCTTATCAATTCTGATGGATTTGGTTCTTCTCAACAATGAGATCAATGAGATGATTCAGGCCAGTTCCAATTTTTTGTGATAAAGAGAGCCATATGCACCTAGAGAGACGACTATGGAAACTGAGTCTGGATCACAATAGGAGCATTTTCATTTCTTTCATTGTGGTTTGTGTGAATTTTATTTTCTTTATCATTTTTCTCCCTTTTTTGATCAGATTTTTCTTCTGCAGCAAGATAAATGTATAAATACATGTGGCTATATTTGATTTACAAAAATCAAACATGTATTTTACCATGTTTAACATATATTGGATTACTTGCCATCTAGGGAATGGGTTGGGAAGAAGGGGTGGAAATTGGAACACAAGGTTTTGCAGGAGTTGAAAAATTATCCTTGCATATATTTTGAAAATAAAAAGCTTCAATTAAAAAAAAAAGTTTAGGTTGATGATCAATGATAGGAAAGAAGGGGACATTCATGTACTTTCATACAAACCTCTCTGGTTCTTATGTGTTTCTTGTCACATATATTCCCTTCCTCCCTCAAAGATCCCCTACATTTCATCAAATTATAGCGAGAACTCCCTTTCATAAATTTTCCTCTTTGCTACTTCAAGATAAATTTAGTTATTAAACTCAAAACCAGAAAGAGATTCTGGAAATGATAAAGTATGACATGCCAAATTTGTTCATCAAATCTAGGAATTTATATTCAAAGGTAAAGTTTCCAAAACCACATTTACAAGGGATAGAAACTAATTGAAATTAAAAAAAAAAAAAAACCTCAAAAGATGAAGCACTTTTTTTTAATGTTCTAACCCTTAAACATTTCCTGACAAAACACTTGAGTTTAAAATACACTTATCAAAAGATTCCTGGGTGATTTTTTTAAAGTGGAGCAATAAAAAGAAATCAACTGAGATATGAAAAAAGATATTATTTAGCAGAGTGCCTCTTAGATCCCATTTTATTTACTGATCTAGTTGAACGTTGTTTTTGCTCATAGCATGCTGATGAATTTTTAGCTGATACTAATATGATTGAATACAAAGGTGATATCTTCCAGCTCTGATCATGTCTTAAAGGCTTATGAATAACTCCATGGAACAAATGAGTCATCCAGTTAATTTGAAAAAATTATCCTTTAGTTATTTGAGAGAAAACAAGCTACACATATCAAACATCATTTGCCTGCATAAAAGAATCTCATGCTTATGTTAGGATTCATGGGGGGGTGATCATAATAGGTTGCTTTTTTGAACTAAAAAACTGGATCACAAAAGATTTTCATTTAAATTTATTGTGGGGGAAAGAGGAGTCTTCCAACTGAAAAAGCACATAGCACAATTATCCACGTCTATTCCCTACTTTTTTTTTACTTTGTATGATATTTTAGTTTTCCAAATTATATGTAAAAGCAATGTTAACATTTTCCCCAAATTTTTGAGTTTCAAATTCTCTCAGTCTTTCTCCTCCTTTTCCCCACTGATAAGGCAAGCAATTTGACATAGATTATACATGTATAGTCAGGCAAAACACATTTCCATGTAAATCATTCTGTGATAGAAAATACAAAAAAAAAATAAAAGAAAGAAACGTGAATTCAAAATAAAATATCTTTGATCTGTATTTAGGTTCTACCAGTTCTTTCTCAGAAGATGGACACCTTTCATCATAAAAAAAATTACTTGGATTATTATATTGCTGAGGATAGCTAGGTTATTCATGGTATTATTCTTAGCATGTAAAAAGTTCAATTCATTTGTATAAGTTCATGTAAGTATGCTATTTTAATTTTTATTTTTTTTCTGAGAGTACCCTGCTTATCATTTCTTAAAACACAATAGTATGCTATCATGATCATATAAGAAACTTCTTCAGCTCTTCCCCAATTAATGGATATCCCCTCAGTTCCCAATTCTTTGCCACCACTAAAAGAGCTGCTATAAATATGTATGTCCCTATGGGTCCTTTTCATTTTTTTTAATTCCTTGGGATAATGGACTTAGGGGTAGTATTACTTGTGTATGGATATGCATGATTTTATAGTCCATTAGACATAGGTCCAAAATGCTTTCCAGAATAGTTGAATCAGTATACAACTTGACCAATAGTACATTAATGTTGTTATTTTTTTCAGAGCATCTCCAACATTTGTACTTTCCTTTTCTGTTGTATTAGCCAATTTGATACATATGATGTAGTAGTTCAGAGTTGTTTTAATTTGCATTTCTCTTATTAGTAGTCATTTAGAATATTTTTATATTACTATAGAGAGCTTTGGTTATTTGGAAAACTGCTTGTCCATATTCTTTGTCAATTTACCAATTGAAGAATGGCTCATTTCTTTAAATTTCACTTAGTTTTCAATACATTTGATTTATCCTACTCCTTCTTCTTTTTCCCTATCCATTCTTTTTTTAAAGGCAAGTGACTTACCCAGGGTCACACAGCTAGGAAGTGTTAAGTGTCTGAGGCCAGATTTGAACTCAGGTCCTCCTGACTTCAAGGCTGGTGCTCTATCCACTGCACCACCTAGCTGCCCCTCCCTATCCATTTTTTAAAGTGTTTTCTTCTGAATTTTACCTTTCCCAATATCTCCCCACTTCTCTTATTATTTTTCAATTCTTACTTTCCTTTATACTAAGGTAGATGTCTAAACCCAACAGAGAATGTTGCTTATTCATGAGAAAGTTCCAGGAATAGAAAGGTCCATGCACTCCCTTTTCCCCTTACCCTATAACCCCTTCACTGTAGAATCTTTTTTCTGAACAATTTATCCAATTCTACCTTTTCCTTTCTCCTTCTTCCAGTGTATTCTTTTTTGCTCGTCTCTCATTTTTAGACAATCACGCCATCACATTCAACTTACACCTCTACTTTCTGTCTGTGTATATTCCATCAAACTGTCCTAATAATGAACACATTTTTAGAAGTTATAAATATCATTTACTATATAGAAATAAAGACACCAGACTTCTTGAATCCCTTATGATTTCTCTTTCGTGTTTATCCTTTTATGCTTCTCTTTAATCTTATATTTGGAAGTCAAATTCTGTTCAGTTCTGGTTTTTTGTTTTGTTTTGTTTTGTTTTGACATCAGGAATTCTTGGAAGTCCTCCTTGAATAACCATTTCTCCTCTGAAGCATTATACTCAGTTTTGTAGAGTAAGTGATTCTTGGTTGTAATCCTAGCTCTTTTACCTTTTGGAATATCATATTCCAAGCCTTCTAATGCTTGAATGTAGAAACTGCTAAATTTTGTGTTACCTTGTTTCATGTTGGCTGCTTGCAGTATTTTCTTTTTGATCTGGGTGTGCTGGAAATTTTATCTTGAGATCTGTTTAAGGAGGTGATCATTGGATTCTTTCACCTTCTGACTTTGTACAACCCTGGAACTATGACCAGAGTCCCTGCTCCCCATCACTGCAAGCTTTTCTGTGCTAGGTCCTTCATTAAACTGGGACTAAGATATAAGACTGTGACCTAAATCCAAATATAGGTGATAGAATGGAGCTGTCCTTGGTGCCAGCAAAGAGAGCCCTATAAATTTCCTAAATTCTTGTCTGATCCCCTTACTGTGGGCTGAGAGATCTGCAAATTACCATTCCTGCCACTGATTCAGTTGCCCTGAGGCATGTTTCTTGTTTTCTGGGGCCTGGTCTGATATAATCTATATTCCTCTCAAATCCAGGTACAACAGATATTCTAAGTTGTCTTGGATTGGAAAATTGTTTCATTTTATCTTTTTGTGGGTTTGGAGTCATTATTTCAAGGGATTTGGAGGACTTGGGGGACAGTTCAAGTGAGCCTCTGTCTTTACTCCACTATCTTTTTTTTTTAATTAAAAGCTTTTTATTTACAAAACATATAAGTGATTTTTCTACATTGACCTTTGCAAAACATTTTTTTGTTGTTGTTCCAAGCTTTTCCCCTCCTTCCCCCCACCCCTGTCCCTAGATGACAGGTAATCTAATACATGCTAAATATGTTAAATTATATGACAAATCCAATATATGTATACATATCTATACAGTTATCTTACTGCACAAGAATCATCAGATCTAGAAAGAGAGAAAAAAAACAACCTAAGAAGGAAAACAAAATGCATGGAAATATTCACAGAAAGCATTAAAATGCTGCGTTGTGGTCCACACTCAGTTCCCACAGGCCTCTCTCTGGATGTATATGACTATCTTCATCGCTGAACAATAGGAACTGGTTTGAATCACATTATTGTTGAAGAGAACCTTGTCCATCAGAATTGATCATCATGTAATATTGTTGTTGCTGTGTATAATGTTCTCCTGGTTCTGCTGATTTCACTGAGCATCAGTTCATGCAAGTCTCTCCAGGCCTCTCTGAAATCATCCTGCTGGCTGTTTCTTACTGAACAATAATATTCCATGACATTCATACACCATAACTTATTCAGCCATTCTCCAATTGATGGGAATCCTTTCAATTTCCAGTTTCTTGCCACTACAAAAAGGATTGCCACAAACATTTTTGCACATGTGGGTCCCTTTCCCTCCTTTAAAATCTCTTTGGGATATAGGCCCAGTAGAAACACTGCTGGGTCAAATGGTATGCACAGTTTGATAACTTTTTGAGCATAGTTCCAGATTGCTTTCCAGAATGGTTCAATCCATTCACAGTTCCACCAACAATGTATCAGTGTCCCAGTTTTCCCACATCCCCTCCAACATTCATCATTATCTTTTCCTATCATTTTAGCCAATCTGACATGTGTAGGGGTATCTCAGAGTTGTCTTAATTTGCATTTCTCTGATCAATAGTGATTTGGAGCACCTTTTCATGTGACTAGAAATAGTTTCAATTTCTTCATCTGAAAATTGTCTGTTCATATCTTTTGATCATTTATCAATTGGAGAATGGCTTGAATTCTTATATATTTGAGTCAATTCTCTATATATTTTAGAAATGAGGCCTTTATCAGAACCTTTGAATGTAAAAATATTTTCCCAGTTTATTGCTTCCCTTCTAATCTTGTCTGCATTCATTTTGTTTAACATTATTTTTCTTGGGGTTTTTATTCTGTGGTTTATTTTTTCAGAGCATGACTAATGTGGAAATATATTTTACATGAAGTTACATATAAAACCTTTATCAAATTACTTGCTTTTTCAATTATTGGGAGGGCAGGTAAGAAGGGAATTGAAGGAAGTAAAAGGCCCTCTTTGTTCTCAGGATGTGATAAGAAGTTACCACGTTTCCCTGGGAATGAGAGAGATGGCTGAGGGTCACAGCAAGTTGCTGACTGCACAAGGATGTTTTCATGAACTTCCCACTTGGTGGTCAGCAGCTGACCCGCTGGATAGACTCTTCTCCATTTGATATTCCCTCATTGTTGTATATACACAATGTCCTCATGCAGCTCTTTGCACAGTGATTGGAGAATGCTCGCTGATTATGCTTACTATATCATATAAAACAAAGCCTGTGTTGTTCAATAAACTGAAGTCTTGTCCTACCATCACCAGCTTCTGTCCCATCAATCCTTCCTGAGACAGGGAATCTGAACTGGTCTCATGTTTTCCACCTGAAGGGGCCATGACATGGAGGGAGCCTCCCACATCTATGTTTGAGAATCCTGGGACATCATTCCTTTTTATGCATCTCTTGAGTTCTGTGTTTGGGTGTCGAATTTTTTGTTCAGATCCGGTCTTTTCATTAGAAATAGGTGAAATTCACCTATATCATTGAATGACCATCTTCTTCCCTGGAGGATAATGCTCATTCTAGCTGGATAGGTTATTCTTGGCTGTAATCCAAGATCCTTTGCCCTTCGGAATATCTGGTTCCAGGCCCTTCGATCCTTCAGTGTGGAAGCTGACAGATCCTGACAGATTCTAATTATTGATCCTCGGTATTTGAATTGTTTCTTTCTAGCTGCTAGCAGAATCTGTTCCTTGGTGCTATAGTCCTGAAATTTAGCCACGATATTCCTTGGGGTTTTAATTTTGGGGTCTCTTTCAGGAGGTGATCGGTGAATTCTTTCAATGGCGATCTTGCCCTTTGATTCTACAATCTCAGGGCAGTTTTCTTTCAGGATTTCCTGGAAGATAGTGTCCAGATTCTTTTTTTGATCATGGCTTTCAGGAAGTCCAATAATCCTTAGATTGTCTCTCCTAGATCTATTTTCTAAGTCAGTTGTTTTTCCTAGGAGATATTTCATATTTTCTTCTAATTTTTCATTTTTTTGTTTTTGTTTGACTGATTCTTCAAGTCTTAGTGAGTCATTCACTTGCATTTGTTCAATTCTTATTTTTAAAGTGTTGTTTTCTTCAGTTACCTTTTTAAGTTCCTTTTGTAACTGGCCAATTTGTTCACTGCACTCTTTTTCCACTTCACTAATTTTATTTTTTAATAAATTGGTGTCTTTTTCATATCTCTTTTGCAGAGCATCATATCCTTCTTGCAAGATACTGTATCCTTCTTGCACTGATTTCAATTTATTTTCCCATTTATCCTCCAGCTCTCTTTTGAGGTTCTTTATGCAATCTTCCAGAAAGGCCTTTTGAAACGGGGACCAGTGATGGTCGCTGTTTTTTTCTGGATTTTTGTCTAAAGAAACCTCTGTATCTGAGGTCGTTTCTTTGCCTTGATAAAAG